>CM032233.1:77347500-77395000 GCA_019009955.1 Riptortus pedestris
AGAATAAATGTATATAACAATGATTATAGTACATTTGATATTAAATAAGATTTGTTCTATACAATATGTTGATTCGACGTTTAATAACGGAGATATGTTGAATGTTCCAAATTTCCCCTCTAAATCCCTCCCACTGGTCCGATTTCTGCCATTAATGAACTTCACCTTTAGTTTTCTGAAACTCTTATTTCTATTTATTTATTAACGTCCACTTTTTTGAAACTAAGGCTTAATTGGGACGGGTTATCTACAGGTTACCACCCTTTTCTAGCCAGGGTGGCACTCAGGGTTTTATTTAATGAATTCCGTCACTAAATAAATTCCTTTGTTCAGGCGGGAATCGAACTCGCCACTCTAGGTTTACCATGTGCGATTAAAGGCAATGCTTTAAACTCACATGGCTAACCTGAGCCCCTCTGAAACTCTTATATATCGAGTTTGGTAACCATCAAAGAAAAATTGCGAACACTAGGGCTGTAACATACATAGACACACACACACACGCACACACGCACACACACGCACACACACACACACACATATATATATATATATATATATATATATATAAACATATCAAATTTTGAACGGGCCTCATTTTCGTCATCTACTAGGCAGGATCGATTGATATTTGATGAAATTTGTCGAAAACCGTGTCGTGAGTACAACCTTAATCTGATTTCCTTTGAAGGTAATCTGCTAAAATATGAATTTATTCATTGGCTTAGTAGCCAGCCATACAGTTTCAATAGAAATGTCAAGAGGTTTAATTGGCGCATTCATTCCCTACCGAAATGATAGAGCAATACTGGCTAAAGCGGTAGTTTTTTACTAGAGTAGTTCACTTAATTGCCTCACGTTGCAGATATGTATATTGGAGGTGCGGCAAAGAGGCCCAACCTGAAATCCTTGTAACCGCATAACTAAATAAAATTGATCCCCTGGCTTCATCCTTTTACTCTAGGACAGAATTCAGTTATACACTACACTCTGGGGATAGTGTAGTATAAATAACAAATTGTACAAAAAATTAATATCAAAATATTTAATTACCATAAAATAACAAAAATGGGGAGAGGTATCATATGTCAACATTGCAACAGATTTGCCGCTTCATGAAGAGTATTTAAAAATAGCTTTCAATTTACGGGAAAGAGGTATACCTTGTATTTAAAGAGAGTATTTTCAGTTTGTTCGGTATTTACGGAAGTAAGAATTATACAATTCTTAATATAAGGTGTGGAAAATGGTTCACGAAAGGGTTTGTACCCTAGGCATGCATATACTAATTTGTATGTCAATGGAAGTCGTCGATATTGCCTGGTAGTCTGATGGAGATGATAAGCATTCTAGATACAGAGGCACCGACCAAATAGTTGTGTAACACACAAATAATTAGAACATGGTGTCTCAGGACAGGCTAAAAGATGCCAAATAGAGTATCGTACCTTGCGACACAATAGAAGGTAGTTCCGACAGGCAAGAGGATGCTAGAATGTACAACAGAATAGAAAATGATGCCATACTACGGGCTAGAAGATGACATAAGACGGAATAGAAGATGGTGCCATGTGACAGATTAGAATGTGCTTTAAGACAGCCAAAAAGATAGTAGCATGCGACATTGTCTATAATATGCCCTAAGACAGACTATAAGATAGTGGTGCCAAACGACGGGCTAGAAGATGGCATAAGACGGAATAGAAGATGGTGCAATACGACGAGCTAGAAAATACCATAAGACATGCTAAAAGGTGGTTGCATGCGACAGTGACTATAATATGCCCTAAGACAGACTAAAAGATAGTGGTGCCAAACGACGGGCTAGAAGATGGCATAAGACGGAATAGAAGATGGTGCCATGTGATAGGCTAGAAAGTGCTTTAAGACAGGCAAGAAGATAGTAGCATGCGACATTGTCTATAATATGCCCTAAGACAGACTAAAAGATAGTGGTGCCAAACGACGGGCTAGAAGATGGCATAAGACGGAATAGAAGATGGTGCCATGTGATAGGCTAGAAAATGCCACACGACAGGCTAAACGATGGTGCCATGTGACAGGCTAGAATGCCATACGACAGGCTAATATATGGTGCCATGTGACAGGCTAGAATGCCATACTACAGGCTAATATATGGTGCCATGTGACAGGCTAGAATGCCATACGACAGGCTAATATATGGTGCCATGTGACAGGCTAGAATGCCATACTACAGGCTAAAAGATGGTGCCATGTGACAGGCTAGAATGCCATACGACAGGCTAATATATGGTGCCATGTGACAGGCTAGAATGCCATACGACAGGCTAAAAGATGGTGCCATGTGACAGGCTAGGATGCCATACGACAGGCTAAAAGATGGTGTCATGTGACAGGCTAGAATGCCATACGACAGGCTAAAAGATGGTGCCATGTGACAGGCTAGAATGCCATACGACAGGCTAACATATGGTGCCATGTGACAGGCTAGAATGCCATACGACAGGCTAAAAGATGGTGCCATGCGACAGTAACTATAATATGCCCTAAGAAAGGCTAAAAGATAGTGGTACCATACGACGAGCTTGAAGATGTCATTAGACCGAATAGAAGATAGTGCCTATGACAGAATAGAAGATGGTTGCTTGCGACGGTGACTAAAATATGCTCTAAGACAGGCTAAAAGATAGTGGTGCCATACGACGGGCTAGAAGATGCATAAGACGAAAGAGAAGATGGTGCCATGCGACAGGCTAGAAATACCTATGACAGAATAAAAAATGGTTGGATGCGACAGTGACTATAATATGCCTTAAGACAGGCTAAAAATAGTGGTGCCATACGACGGGCTAGAAGATGGCATAAGTTGGAATAGAAAATGGTGCCATGCGGCAATCTAGAAAATGCCATAAGACAGGCTAATAGATGGTGGCATGCGACAGTGACTATAATATGCCTTAAGACAGGCTAAAAATAGTGGTGCCATACGACGGGCTAGAAGATGGCATAAGTTGGAATAGAAAATGGTGCCATGCGGCAAGCTAGAAAATGCCATACGACGGGCTAAAAGATGGTGGCATGCGACAGTGACTATAATATGCCTTAAGACAGGCTAAAAAATAGTGGTGCCATACGACGGCCTAGAAGATGGCATAAGTTGGAATAAAAAATGGTGCCATGCGGCAAGCTAGAAAATGCCATAAGACAGGCTAAAATATGGTGGCTTGTGACAGTGACTATAATATGCCTTAAGACAGGCTAAAATAGTGGTGCCATACGACGGACTAGAAGATGGCATAAGTTGAAATAGAAAATGGTGCCATGCGGCAGGCTAGAAAATGCAATAAGACGGGCTAAACGATGGTGGCATGCGACAGTGACTATAATATGCCTTAAGACAGGCTAAAAAATAGTGGTGCCATACGACGAGCTAGAAGATGGCATAAGATGGAATAGAAAATGGTGCAATGCGTCAGGCTTGAAAATGCCATGCGACAGTGACTATAGAATGCCCTAAGACAGGCTATAAGATAGTGGTGCCATACGACGGGCTAGAAGATGGCACAATACGGAATAGAAGACGGTGCCATGCGGCAGGCTAGAAATACCTATGACAGAATAAAAGATGGTGGCATAACGGAATAGAAGATAGGGAATAGAGAATGAGGCCGCACGATATGAGAAAACATGTTGCCTTGTCATCGATCGAAAGTGTTTGCTACCAACTCCTATTTGACTATCAGCCACTAGCGACAGCATTCATAGACACTCCAGCAATAAAAGGTATTGCTGAACTCCCCGAAGTTTTAATTCCTCTTCTATCTTCTTCGCTTATTTATATTTCAATAGAAAAGGTAGTTTGAGATTTTCTCATGTTTTCCTTCTTTTTGCATTTAAACTACTAAACTAGCTCGCTCAACGACCCATGAAAATTCAGGGTCTATCAAATATTTATTCTATCATTACATGTATATTTTATGATTCATATAGCACTTCTTGAGGTATTTTTATACTGTATTGACTTCCTGATTATTATGAACAATTCACTCACTCCCTTTCAATTATTGTTCTTTTTTTTGTAAACATTCATCATTGTTTCTATGAAAATGATTTGTTCATTGTGTCTCTGTACAAATTACTTATGCTCATTGATTCTTAATCCAGTTCAGTAGACCAACGCCAGAAAAACAGGAGCGATTTTTCTGTCGCGCTTCCATTATTTTATTTTCCCCGTTCTAGTATTAGTTATTTTTCCAGTTTATCAATCTTTATTTATATATAAATGCTTGCAGGTAACTCTGACAAAAACACAAATAGATTTAAAATTACTTAGAAAACGATTTACAAGCAACCAATATTGGTAGATTTGTAATATTTGCACTGAATCGAAGTTGCAAAATGAAACCAATTATCGTCTTGTAGTGCAAATAACACATCAATAAAATGTTTTCCCAGGCCTCATTTCAAATATTTGACTATTCTTTTTTGCAGAAGCAATCCAAGTGGTTTGATTTCTTTCTGCAAATTCTGCCCTCGACAAATCCGAGAAGCTTGGATACCCTTCAGGACCCAAATTCCCTGAAGCTCTAGTTCCGTACAGGCAATGCGTTTTACGAGTAGCAGCCAGGTAGGGGGACATTTTGAAAATAAATTATTTCACTTTATGTGGTCTGCCTCTTTTCTGCATAAGATTTTATGCCCTCTATTGTTGTCCTCTTTTGCTTCAATATGTTATTTTATAATGTCAATGTGTAGGACAAGTTGTATTGTAGGTTTCATTCTTATTTCAAACGTTGTATCTGAAAGTTAGGTAATTACTTTACATTAGTATTTTAAGCATTATACAAATCAAAGGGTTGTTAGATTAATTATGTACTATTATCAACATTTCATGTGTTTTATTCAAGCTTATTAAGTAGGCAGTCTTGCAATGATGGGCTCTATCTGTTTTATTTGAATTGCCTCGCTATTTGTAATCAATGTTTTTTTGTTTTTTTAAGCACAAATTTTAACTAAATAACACAGTCTGCTTTGTGGTTAGAACACCTCATTTAATACAAAAAACACTCACTGCACTGTTAATCAAAACATATATTCATTTTTCTTTTCAGCGCAAATGTGATAACCAGGGAATTCATGTTCCATTATATGTTGTAGATATCCCTCTTTATAGTGATACCAAAATATTATCCAATACTTTAAATTATTTACAAATAAGCAATTGTAAGTTATTGAAAATCTATTGATCTATAGAATTCATTAATAAGTAATTATCAAATGATTTTATCTATGTCATCGTTATTTAGTTACCCATTCATATAAATCAAGTTAACTCTCCTTCTCGAAAAAAGTTGTTGGGCGTATTAATAATTATTAAATCGGTGTCTATTGATGGTGTATATTCAATAAATGAGTCTAAGATAATCTATTTCGGATATCGGATTTTTTTTGAATCGGTAAAATGTTCTTCCTGGCCTATCAATAATAAATATTTTTCAAACATAAATTTAAAATATTTTCTTCTATAATTAATAAAACAAACCTAGATGTGATCTCATTAACAGGAATATGTCACAATTAAAGTAGTATTGCTTTCATCGATTAGATCAAAATGTTGGTAAACGTTTCACTGAAGTTGTTCTTACTAACCAAGTGGCTTTCTTGCTTTACTCCAGTACCAGATAATGCGACGAAGATATACTTCTGAAACACAGACTAGAAAAAAAAAATTCGAAGAATGTATAGAAAAAAATGTATTAAACAGAAATCAATACTTACGTTTTTTTCGATAAAAGGAATAGTAAGGCAAATATGAATATACGAATCGTCTTTAAGAAACACCATTACTTTCTGTTAGTTATGGTCCAAGCTGTACCCTAGGAACGTTAAATATAAAAACTAACTTAACGTGTAATTTTGAAATTTTGGGCGGCCAGGCAAGCAGAAGAGAACTCCGGTATTAAGATACATGGAAATTAGGATTGTCTAATACACAAAAAACTATTTCTTCTCTCTAAATATAAATAGATATATCTTTAGAGATTTTTTATATAGTTAGAGGTGAAGAAATAGGTGCAGAAAACGTTTAGATTTTCTTATTATTATTATTTTCTTTTTTTTTAGAAAGCAATACTCCTATTTTAATTCAATTATAAAAGATCGCTTTCCAGAGTTAGGGGAATATTCGATAAAACTTACAGCCTCCGCTCAAACATTTTAGTACTCTAAACAGGTATAAAACACACTAAGAGGAATCTTTCATAGTAAAGGTGAAGCACAAGATGTAAATGTATACAATACTAAATAAATATGCCATTTGTTTCTTGTAGAGATACGAAAAATCTTAAAGACTGATGAAGAAAACTATGGGAGAGCATTGTTCATTAACAGCTTTTCTCGGTGGGATAAATGCGACTCAATTTGGGACACTCCAAAAGATATTAAAACCAGGAAAAAGTAAGGGATTTTAAATGGAAAAGTTCCAGTACTGTTCTAACAGAGTCTTTCATTTAGGAAGATTAGCTGAAAAAAAGACTTCAGCTACCAGAACAAAACCACAACAAGAACTAAACTTTGACTTCAAAAATTTTCTGTTATAAAAAACTAAGGGGCTAATATTTTATCTGAGGAAAAATAAATTGGTCTAAAAATAATTGCGCTGTAAGGAAATTCGTGCTCTTATAAATTTAGATCATACACGTGTAGATCCGGTACGGACCACGTCAGATGAAATAGGTCCCTCATTTAAATCATATATTTTTCTTATAAAGGCTTTATTGATTTTTGGTCACAACAAAATTAAGTACACCTTGCATTTTGTATTGGCTAATATCTAAATGAAATAACTCAAGTGAAGGTGCGAAAAAGCATTGAAAACCCCAGCCAAATCTTGTTAAAATGGTATCACAATGTTCTAACGAACAAAGAAAGTCTTTACACAACTTTTAACTTAGTATTCTCTCAACGTTGTTTAGGATTTTCAGCTTATCAAGGAAGTCATAAACGTTAATGTGAACGGTGAGATGTGAAATAGAAATAGAGAAGTACTTAAGTAATTGTTCTCAGAATCTAATAAATTAGACTTGGAAGATAAGTAAAATATGTAAATATAATACTTTAAACGCTTATTTTTTATACGCACGGTTTTTAAACAAATGATTATGAGTTTTAAAGCTCCGAAACCAGTTTATAGATTGAGGAAGAAATATAAATTCGAATAATTTTTGTCCTCATACTTAGTGGCTATTAGACATTTTAGTCAAAATATTCACCAAAGTTGTTATGTAAATGTCATCCTTTATTTCTATAACTAGAGCATAGTCCATTTACACTGAACCAACTATTTCCCCTGTTGGAATTCTGTTCAGTTGTCTTCCTGTTGGTCTTGTTTACATTTAAAAAAATTCAATCCCATTCAGTGTCCTACTCTTTTTCGCTATATCTCAGATTCATCTTCTTTTTCTTTTTCCTAACCTTCTGCTTGCAACACTTGAGAAGTGATCTGTCGGCGCAATTAGAACCGCTTTACTATTGAAGAGAATAAGACAGTATCTTCAATTTCATTTATAGCAGCTCAACCTACATTCAGACGTATGTTAGAGGCGGTCCTTTTGAGCACAGGACTTTGAATACTTGGAAAAATAGACCAAAAACTATTAATATTTATAATTTAGATGTGCAATAGATGATAAACCAGCGGTCAGTATATATTTGATTGTTTAAAAATGACATTCGAAAATATACTACAGTTCACAGAAAAACCAAAAAAACAATAGTAACTCTCTGTTCTTAAATTTAAAAAAAGTCAAATAATGTAATGCACCGAATCAGTGAAATTCCTCCATAAGCAATTTTAGAATCCTCTTTCCATAAATATTCAACAAAATGGATACAGTTTTTAAAAAAAATGATTAAAAAATTGTTATCAATGAAAGAATAATGAAAACATTTTATTTTTCAGCAGCTAAATACAGTTTCTAGCTTGAAAATATTTACGCTCTTTAAATATCTGTAAGGATATTTACTCTATTAAAAAAATAAAACTGCCATTGATAATGATGCTATAAAACCTCTTTTTTATTTTCAACCTATTTTAATATTTTCCTATACTCAAAAAGGTATTATTTTTTTAATTAGAAACCATTCATGTAAATGGTTTATAGTAACTTTGAAAAAACATTTGTAATTCAAGTAAAAGAAAAATGAAAGTTATGAGAATGTTTTGAACTTACTTGTTTATATAAAATTAAACTTCAAATAAAACGGTAACACAACTACAAACAAGTTAATACATAATATAGGATACAGAATTTTACCACCGAAGTAATAAACGTGTAAAATGAAATATTTTTTTAAAGAGATTGAAAATGCATGAAGAAGGAAATTATTAAAGGCAACCCACCACACGGTTTTTTTGATAGACCCGAAGTTCAACATGTGATTAAAAAGGAAACATTAGAGAGAAGATATGCCCAGATAGGTTCGCAGAAAGACATTTTTTTGAATGGGCGCAACAAATTTGTATGCATACTTTTTAATGAGGTGCTGAATAAAAAACAACACACATCTCTACAATGTTGAAGGCAAGTGTAGTTGATTGACAGAGCCTCCACAATTACCGTTTCAGGGCTTTCAGCCATTAGTGCTTCGGTTTATCACTCCATTTCATTCCACCAGGTGTGTTATTACAGACTGTTGGTTTATAATCCTTCAACTTGACCCAATCACTCTAACGTTTTGTCGCTTCGATTTGTTTGTATGAATCCCAATATACAATCAGTAGTCTTTTAAGCCTGGAAATATTTTTTTCTTCCGGGCTCTCGTTTTCAACACCAGGTTTTCCTTCTCCTGGTTTTCAAGGAGAGTCTAGTTTCGCTGCCGTACGTAGCTGTTAGTCTTACGATAGTACTCATTTCCATGGAGAAACTTTTACAAAGGACATCTTTCTGAAGCTCTAATTAAATGCCCTTAAAATACTAGTATGGGAACTATTACAACTTGACATGATTTCTGCGTGATTTTTGTGATATTATATTTACCGACAAGTAAGCTAATTTGGTAATAAATTAAATACTAAAGGAACTATTACTCAATTTGCACCATTTTAAGAATTGGAAGTAAATTTACAAATTTGGGAGGTAAAACTCATTAACGGGGATTAAGTTGAATATGTGATCCTCGGCTAGTCTCCTCTCCTCTCACTCACTCATATCTGCCGAATATCCCAGTGAAACGTTGGTGGATATTCCATTTTTTAATAACATGAGTATAATGTTAAATACAAGAATTGTATTTAATTTTTATTTTCCATCTACTTTAATGTGAATGTATTCTAAAAGAAAGTTCAAAGTCTTTCTCTAAGAAGCAAGAAGTGGACAAATTTATAACAGAAATATTACAATTTAGAGCGCCTAGTCGGTTTTAACAAAAATTGTTGCCCATAAAACCAGTTTTGAAAAATAATGTAGCAAAATATAAAGTGTTGAGTAGTATTTCCGGTCTTTAGTCAACTTCCGGAAAATCTTACGCAGGTAAAAAAACTGTGCAATAATGAAACTTTTTGCATTGTAATGTTGCATCACGAGAATCTCAAAAGAGGTTTAACACCTGTCAGGTGACAATAGAGATAAGGAATAAATGCACACACAGCTAATTATCAAATCCATATTGCAATATTCCAAACAAGGAAATATAAAAGTCCGTCCCGCAGGGGATACGCGAATTAAGCAGATTACCCATGTTCTGGAATGACAGACTAGTGACCTCATCTTTCCATATATTCTCTATTTCTGAGTAAAAAATCGATGAGCAAAAGTAGTGGTATACTAAAGGCTAAATGATTCGATCAGACACATAATAACAGAGATATATTTAATCCACCCCTCTTAACCACCCATATAACTGCTCCGATTTCAGCCATTAATTAATACGAACTTATGTGTTAAATGGAACGGATAAACATCGAGTTTTGTATACAACAAAGAAACATTTTCGAAACCAGAAAACAAATTCTAAATTGATAATGTCATCACACTACGTATTTCCACTTATCTCACATAAAACAAATTCAATGAAAGCAATATTTGGTATTTAATCCTCGAATAAAGTGTTTCGTCATATAACAGCTTATTGTTAATATGACATAAGTTGGAGTATGGGTTTACCAATGGCTGAAAACTAAAAAATGCAAATATCTCGGTTAATAATCATGGTAGTGAAAAAAGGCATATAACAAGATTTGTAGTATATGCAATTCTCAATAAGATTAGTTTCATACATTTTTTTTTCGATCCGACGTGTAATAACAGAGATATTTTGAATTTCCCCCCTTTAACCTCCCCCCCTTCCTTTGTTCCCTTGGTAACAGACTATTTGGTTGATAGATATGCTCGATATTATATTAAGGCACTGCATTTAAGCAGATATCCCTTAAGGGAAATCAGCTATTGAGGTGACGCGATTTTCGAAAAAAATTCTTCAAATGTCCATCGATCCTACCCAGGAGATAACGAAAATAAAGTCCGTTCAAAATTTTTTATATATATATATATATATATATATATATATATGTCTGTTAACGCTCTAGCGGTCGCAATTTTTGTTTGATCATTACGAAACTCGATATTTAACCGTTTTATGAATAAAGACAGATCAAGTTCGTTAATGGCTGAAATTGGACTAGAGGTATGGGGGGGGGGGGTTTAGAGGGGGGATTTTCGAAAATTCGAAATATCTCCGCTATTATGCATCGGATCGAAAAATTGTATAGAACCAATCTTATTGAAAATTAAATGTACTATAAATATTGTTATATACATTTATTCTCTATCTTGAATATTAACCGAGATATATGCATTTTTATGAAGTCTGTGGTCGGGTATAGTTCGGATTAAGTCGGCCGTTTCCGTAACTACTCGGCTCTGGTGGAAGCTTCTGCTAACCATACCTGTCGTTTCTAAACTTACCTTACCTTCGTTACTTTGTGAGATTTATGCAAATACGTTCTATTCATCCGACCCCTCCCCCTTCTTTAGTTCTTGGACTACTAAAATTTTAGTTATTGAAATATAAATTATTCTTACAATTCAGAAGCCGTTTCAGTTGGGAATTTATTTTAATTAACTGAAAGATTTCTCATTACCGTTTGGTGGTGTTGTGTTAACAGTATGCAGATTTCTCTATTGTAAAACTTCACATGGGAAATCTGCTTAGTTCACGCAGCCCCCGCGTGACGGACTTTTTGTCATTTCCTGTGTAGGTGGACATTGGAAGAAATTTTTCAAAAATCGCGGTCCTCAATCACTGATTTCCCTTAAGGGAACTCGGCTAATAATGAGTTCGAAGTCTCTAAATAAACCACTAAAGAGACACAGAAGGTTCATCACGAGAACGCTATGGCTCTGCAGTACAGGGCTTCTAGCTGGAATCAATTGTGACCTAAAAGTCAAATATTGACGAAAGTGAGAAGTTCGAGGTCACCTGCCAAGGGTCACACCCTACACTCGCTTCTCATTTACCTAATGTCTTTTCTAGCTCTTCACGCTAAAAGATTAGCTTAAAAGCTTTTTATTTGTCGGGAATGTATTGTAGCCAAATACATTTATGAATTAGAAAAGTACTTAGTTTAATAAACAAATTGTTGTCTCCATCCGATATAAATACACTTCATATTCTATGGTAAGGGTCTCCAATAAAAAACATTTTTTTTTCGGTGAACATTTTATTGAAACTCCCTACATGTTTCGTGGCTTACTTGCCACCTCTTCAGGGGCTATCCCTTTTCAAAAAACAAATATAACCAATTATTAATAACCGTAATTTAACACATCCCTTAATAATTCTTTTGTAATATATATTGTATTAGTAGGTGCCAACATCCATGATATATTTATTAAATCTAATTATAAATATATCATAGATGAATCATTGCATCCGACGAGCTGTGGCCAGCTCACGCTATCAGACTACCTGTGGACGGGAGCTAAGGGAGTCATAATTGATAGTCATCCAGAGGGGTTGACAGACCGTATACGATTTAGGCTCCCGCTGATCCATAAGTACACCGAAGATAGCGCGCTCTGTTAGCGACCTCGTGAACTAATATTCTCTCTTGGCAGAGATCGAACCTGCGACTATTTTGACCTTCAGCTTGCTGACGGTAGTAGTAGATGTACCTGTACTTGCACGGCCACCGGCGCCCCATGTGTGTGTGTGTGTGTATGTATATATATATATATATATATATAATTTTGAACTGGCCTCATTTTGGTCATCTCCTAGGTAGGATCGATCTACATTTGAGGACATCTTTCGAACATTGCGCCATCAGTACGTCAATAGCTGATTTTCCTTAAGGGGGAATATTTTTAGATATAGAACTTAAGCTGTGCACAAGTCTTATTACGAGAAACGACTACATATAGACAAGGCAGGTCTATATTTTGATCAAGAACAATAGCTGAACCCAAGAATTTTATTTTTAGACGAGAAACGATTCCATACTGACAAGGAACGTCTACATTTAGATTAAGTGCAATAGCTATACACAAGAGTCTTCTTTTTAGACGAGAAACGATGCCATACTGACAAGGAACGTCTACATTTAGATTAAGTGCAATAGCTGTACACAAGAGCCTTCTTTTTAGACGAGAAACGATGCCATACTGACTAGGAACGTCTACATTTAGATTTAGTACAATAGCTATTCAAGAGCCTTCTTTTTAGACGAGAAACGATGTCATACTGACAAGGAGCGTCTACATTTAGATTAAGTGCAATAGCTCTACACAAGAGTCTTCTTTTTAGACGAGAAACGACGTCTTACTGACATGGAACGTCTACATTTAGATTAAGTGCAATAGCTGTACACAAGAGTCTTCTTTTTAGACGAAAACGATGGCATACTGACAAGGAACGTCTACATTTAGATTAAGTGCAATAGCTATAGACAAGAGTCTTCATTTTAGACGAGAAACGATGGCATGCTGACAAGTAACGTCTACATTTAGATTAAGTGCAATAGCTATACACAAGAGTCTTCATTTTAGACGAGAAACAATGGCATACTGACAAGGAAAGTCTACATTTAGAATAAGTACAATAGCTGTACACAAGAGTCTTCTTTTTAGACGAGAAACGATGCCATACTGACAAGGAACGTCTACATCTAGATTAAATACAATAGCTGTACACAAGAGTCTTCTTTTTAGACGAGAAACGACGTCTTACTGACATGGAACGTCTACATTTAGATTAAGTAGAGTAGCTGTACACAAGAGTCTTCTATTTTGAAGAGAAGTTACTCAATTTAGAAAAGGAACGTTTCCATTTTGGTAAAGGGTGGCTGTATAGAAAAAAACCCCTTTATGCACGAGATACATCTCCGTTTAACAAAAAAATCTGCATTTAGACAATTCTAGATATTCATACAAGTAACAACTACGCTTAGATAAGGAACATATTCATAGAGACAATCATGGAGCAATTAATATAAACATTAAAAAATATGTATGATATACTTGAAACTATTAAAGTATGTTGGCTTCAAAATGTTTATGATTGAAAAATGGTAATCATTTTTATAGTTTGATCATTTTTATGCTCTCGAATAAAAATCGGCATATAATATTTTCAGCTAATTAATTTATCTATTTATTATTTTTTGTAAAAAAAAAAAATCAGACGAATAAATTGCAATTCAACGTTTATTTTAGTCTCAATAGAAAAAATAAAAAAACATAATGAATGTTATTCCATAACTATTTATTTAGTTCATTCAACAATGTTCGTTACTGAAGCATGTTTCATTAAAAAATTAATTCTTTTTATTTTTATGTTTACTTAGGATCATGGGAAGTGTCTTCTGCAATAATAATAATTCACCACATAATTATCTAAACTCGGAAGGCGAGATTCTCTCCCTCTCTTTAATGTCTTGTTATTTTTACTTCAACATACGACGACATGAGTGCATTGTAATTGAAAATTTCGATTTTCAGATTTCAACGGAATTATTTATTTAGACCATCCCTGAACACATTTTGGCTGGTTGACGTCTGTAGATAAGTGTCATGCTTAAATCAATAAAGATTAGTATTAGAAGGTTGAAATTTCATATTAGGGACTGTTGTACACGTTCCCTTTTGATCTAACTAAGCGGGAGGGAAGAGAGTCAATATTTTAAAACAATTGATTTTCTCGATACCTATTTGAAATACAATAATTTTGTATAGGACCTATTTTGTTTGTCGTGCAAATATCTTTTAATTATCCTTATAAAACGTTTTGATCAGATGCGTTGGAACGGAGGTATTGTACATCACATTCAAATGAAACCATCTTGAATGAAGTACAGCAAAACAACTTCCATATTGAATTTAATAAGAGCACAAGGCAGTCGTGTGCTCTGTACGCCAGATTGTTTTTTTTTTTTTTATTAAAGTAATTAAATTGCATTTTGTGCAGATTTGATCAATTTTTAGAAACTGTCGTACAGAAAATAAAAACTTTTAAAAAATGACTGGAGTTCTGAACCTTTAAACTTAATTAATACGACATTCACAGAGAAAATTCCCTTATATTTATTATGGAGTATTATATTATGATAGGAACTCGTTTTTACGTCACATGTTTTGTCCCTAATTTATTTGATATTCATTAGACCAATCGTCAAATGGACCTGCAATTTGTTTCCATATTCTTCTAAATTAAGTCTCGTTCCTAGCAAGTAAGAAGCACTTGTCATGAAATTATTTTAAACTGAAACATAGTGGCCTATATGTTGAGCCAAGGACATCGATGCAGATCAATACATACTCCCCCGCAGTCTAAGTATTAACTCTGACTACATTGAGTGGGCTACTTTTATTTATAGCTCGGCATTCTATTTTATGCAATAACACCACTTACATTTTTATTTATTTCATTATATTCTTTTGTATTTAGGGTGATTCAATATGAAAAGGAATGATGTCATTATGCTTTACAGTAACTAATTCCCTAAGTAAAACATCTACATCTGGTAAAGCTAACGTCTGCTATAGATATTAAACGTTCCGTAAAAAAATTATAAGGTTATCCTTTATCTCACATGGTAAAACTAGAGTGGCGAGTTCGATTCTCGCCTGGGTAAAGGAAATTATTTAGTGACGAAATTCATTAAATAACTTCCTAAATCCCACCCTGGCTAGAAAAGGGTGGTAACCTGTAGATAACGCGTCCCAAATAGGCTCAGTTGCAAAAAGTGGACGTTAATAAATAATAATAATAAGGTTAATTGTTTTTCGGGGTAGGGGTAATTAATGTATGAGTCGGTTAAAAAAAATTACTTTGATTACTACTAAGACTTTTGTGTCCTAACACTCAGAGCCACTCTGATTCCCAAAAAATAATTTCTTTTTAATACGATTTTATTTGTAATCCACCCAATATCTCCTAATTCTTCATTGCTTTAGCCAATTTAAGAAAAAATTATCAAGTTAAAGCTTACTTGAAGTCTATGTTATAGCTCACAAGAGTTAAATTTTTACCGTATTCGGAAATGGAAGGATAGTGTGTACTTCACATAGAGGAGGGGGTTAAGACAATAGGAAAGAAATGAAAACCGTAAACTTAGTTCAAATTATAATGTTAATAACAGTATTACGAACAAATTTTAGCAGATTTCCCATTATTATTGTTTAATCGTTACCAAAATCGATATTTAGTTATCGTATGTAAAAAGAAAAATCAAGTTCGTTAACATCTGAAATAGGACCAGGGGGAGGGGGGTTTAGATGGGGAGATTTTCGAAATATCTACGTTAATATACGTCGGATCAAACAATTGTATAGAATCAATCTTATTGCATGTACTATAATTATTGTTATATAGATTTATTCTCTATATTGAATATTACTCCAGATATTTGCATTTTTCAGTTTTCAGCCTTCAGCAAACCCCCACTTCTACTCATATTACATAAACAATACTTTGTTATATAATGAACCACATTATTCGAAGCTGAAATACCATATATTGTATTCAAGAAACCTTTATTATACGAGATACATGCATATATGTCCCCCCTCCCTACCTCGGTCTTAGACTACTAAAATTTGATTGATTGAGATAACAATTATTCTGACTCATTATAAACTACAGTACAAGATACAGTAAATAGTTCTCAATAAAATTAATACGTTATATTCTGATATATTTCAGTAATTGTTTTTCTTTCCGGCGTGAGCATTGCAGACCTGTTTACATTTCAAACGCTTCCCGTCGGGAGGGGAAAGATTTCTTATTACCGATTGTTTTATTCAAGGTGGTGTTGAGCTACCAGTATGTAGATTTATCTATTGCTAAACTTCACGAGGGAAATAAAAGATATTTGAATAAACTATGTATTTCTCAACTATAATGGGAAAGTTTCTGTGGAAAATGTTGGAAGAATTCCATCGATAAGAAGACCAAATTTTATATTCGTGTAATAAATGATAAAACATCAAGTATGGATTATTGTTGATAGCGGTTGCAAAAGTGGGGGCTTATTATAACATAATAATTTTATTGGAAACTATTTACAATATCTAGTAATGTTATTTTTAATGAATCAGAATAATTTTTATCTCAATCAATCTAATTTCAGTCGTCCAAGAACTTAAGACGGGTGGACACCAGAACATATTTGCATGTATCTCATATAATAAAGATCTCTTGAATTTGGTATTTAAGATTCGAATAATGTGTTTTATTATATGATAGAGTATTTTTTATGTAACATGAGTATAAGTGGGGATTTGCTAAAGGCTGAAAAATACTAATATCTCGATTAATATTCAAGATAGGGAATAAATGTATATAACAATATTTATAGTAAATTTAATTTTCATTAAGATTGGTTCTATAGCAGTTTTCGATCCGACGTATAGTAACGGAGATATGTCGAATTTTAAAATTCCCCTCTAAACCCCCTTCCCCCTGATCTGATTTCAGCTGTTATCGAACTCGATCGTTCTTTTTAAATAAAACGACTAAATATCGAGTTTTGTAACGATCAAACAATAATTGTGGCTGCTAGAGCGGCAACAGACAAATATACGTATATCGTCATCTCCTAGGTAGGATCGATGAACATTTGAAGGAAAATTTCGAAAATCGCATCATGAGTACGACCTCAATAGCTCATTTCCTTTAAGGAAAGTCTGCTAATAAACAGCATAAGTTTAAAGGTTTTTCTCCATTTATAAATGTCTAATAGCATAGTTTCATCAAATTTGAACAAACAACTAACTGCATCATTGGACTAACATTATTTGATACAGAACTAGAGATCCAGATTTTTGATTATATATTGAGTGAAACAGGCAGTGGTAATTCACGTACAGATAGTCAGGGATTTTCTGAGAAGGCTAATTTGTCGAATAGGTCAAACTTTAGGAAAACAATGATATCTTTAATACTTTCAGAACAAACAAAAATGTATTAATATTTGGCCAGATTAAGGATAAAAACAAACGCGGATTAGATTAAAGCACGTTAAAGCCAATTTAATCACTATTTTCATAGTCTCGAAAAAACACTTGGCTACATTTCATCTTGTCAAAAGTATTTAGCACGAGCAATGAATAACCCTACATCACGTTAAAAAATACCATAAGTGAATTGACGGTACGGACTTCTACTAGGACTACTTGACAACAGGTCTAAACTATCACTACACAACAAACGACTGATTTATACGTCAGTACTCAGACCAACATGGACATACGGACTTGAACTTTGGGGTTCCACTAAACCTTCAGATTCCTACAAAATCCAAACCCTCCAATCCAGAATACTCCGCAAAATTACAGATTCCCCATTTTACTTATCCAATTTAACACTCCATTACGACCTCAACATTCCTTTTGTCCATACCCTCGCCAAATCCCGATATCAGAAATTCCACTCTCTCCTTCCCGCACATCCTAATCCTTTAGTCGAATCACTTTCATCTACTCATATTCCAGAAAACCCAAGGCGACGTCTGAAGCGTAAGTGGCCAAGAGATCTTCTCGTGTAGTGTACAGTTTAACTCCATAATACAACCTAATGTTCCCTCCATTGTGGGTATTGTCAATGGACAACTTCCCACCTCAAGACAATAATCAAGCCATTCTAGTTATCATATCATTTGCTTGTAATATTTAAGTATGTTGTTGCAAATAAACTAATAAATATTAAAAAAAAAAAGAGCTATGAACCTGTTTAATGTATGTTGAAGGCGGCATACGATATCTATTACATCTCTAACAATCTCATAAGAGTTCTGCCCGATCCAAGTCAGAAGTGCGTACTGGTTTATTCATTGTTTTACTCCTGACATCTTCCGAGTGATCAGCGACAATTCGGTATCGAAACCTCGAACATTGTGCATTTGCAAAAAATTGTATGGAATAAATGATGGCTCCCAAAGAACTATCCAGTTTCATAATCATTTCGGGGATTTGAATTCCACCCCATACAATACCTGACTCTCATTGAAATAAAGGTATATTTGAAATAAAGTGCCTATCTATCAACGTATTCTTCAAATACGATTCTGGTCATCTTAATGTCACAAAACAGACTCTTCCAACTGTCCAAGCGTGATGTGATTTATCGTCTTTTTACTCCATGGGCCCCGAGATTTGAGGATACCACATACCAGACCACTTTCATGGAGCTGTACTAGTGCTCACCCTTAAATAATGGATCTTTTGGATTTGATTGTCTATTTTGGAAGCTGTTAAGTGGCATTTCCTTTGCCTGGTAAGTACAATAAAACAACGTTCTCAGGGCACCTTACGTCGCAATCGACCACTTTTCATTCAATTGAATCTTCGATGGCTCATAATTTATGAAGACCGTCATGGGGATGGTAGAAATTATCTTCTGAATGATAAATTCAAATTAATTTTTCATGATATAAGAAAATTAGCTTCGGAAAATCTGAAAAGGAACTTATTTCCTTTCATTAGATTTATCTATCAGGATTTCACTCCTTTTCATTGCCTCTTTGAGTCATTCATAATTAGGCATGCTCAAGAGCTCACTAACTAAATCCTCAGTCCTAACCTCATTACAGTAAAAACGTTTGTTATATTGGAGGAATCCATTTCATTTAAATTTAGTGACGAAAAGTGAACGTAATTTAAATGGCTTATTACCCACTCAATTACTTATATAAAATATAAGTATAGTTCATTACTTATATTTTATATTTCATACTTGATAGTTTGCACCTATGTTCAGTCAGCATTTGGCTAGGACATCTATGACGAATTTAGTTAAGGCCAACTACTGAAATTTAACCCGCTGAATTTTAAAAATTCTGAATAAAAATTAAATAGCGAGAACCAAACAAAACTTTTTTTCACGTAAATGCTGCACTTTGCCCACCGGTCCGCTCCTTTCATTTAGAAATATAAAAATAATGATAAAAGAAAAATTCTGCTAGTGAAGCTTATATATATATATTTTTTTTTTTTAAATATGAATAAAATTAATTTCATAAATGTTCAATGGAATTCACATTTGGGGAGCTATAAAAAGCTTATTTAATTGGAACAAGACGAATATGTTCAATATTTGAAAAATATTCCATCCTCTAAATTTTATAACTTTATTTTATTTATTTATCTTCAAATCAATCAAACACGCACTAACAGGAACATAAGGTACCAAGTGTGAAATGGAAAGATTGACGATCTTCGAAACTTCGCCATGAATACACCTTCTCTCACAAACCAAAAGAGGATTGGCATTTGTTTTGACTATTGTAAGAATTTTTGTTTGAAATCATCCACCTACTATCTTTTTAAATGTACCACAGAAAACTTAAGACGGAGGGGGGGGGGGTCACATGAACATATTTGTGTATATCTCGTATAATAAAGGTCACTGGAAAACAATATTTGGTTAAGCTTCAAATAATGTGGATTATTATATAAGAGAGTACTGTTTATAAATGTATAAGAGTATTGTTTATATATATATATTCTTTTTTTTTCAACGGACCTCGTGTTCGTTTTCTAATAGGTAGGATCGATGGGCATTTGAGGAAAATGTTTTGAAAATCGTGTCATGAGTGCAACCAGATGATTTCCGTTAAGTGAAATCCGTTTATGTACCTTCTGGTCTAAGACTACCACTAATTCGTATTCAGAGGCTTGAGATAATTCTCCTTCTTCAATATAACTTGCTTACGTGGCCGTAGGAAGCCGACTCCTTTTATTTCAAATCTCAACGATTTTCCTGTAACAGTCCAAGCATCGCCAGGGCCTTCGGAGCAGTTTTGATGCTAACAAATAAATTAAATTATTTATTAACGTCCACTTTTTGCAACTAAGGCTAATTGGGACGGGTTATCTACAGTTTACCACTCTTTCCTAGACAGGGTGGGACTAAGGATTTTAGCAGATTTCCCTTAAGGGAAATCAGCTATTGAGGTTGTACTCATGACGGAATTTTCGAAATTTTTCTTCAAATGTCCATCGATCCTACCTAGTAGATGACGAAAATGAAGTCCGTTCAAAACTGTATATATATATATATATATATATATATATATATATATATATATATATATGTCTGTTACCGCTCTAGCGGTCGCAATTTTTGTTTGATCGGTACCAAACTCCATATTTAGTCGTTTTATGTAAAAAGAAAGATCAAGTTCGTTAACGGCTGAAATCGGACCAGTGGGAGGGGGAGTTTAGAGGGGAGGATTTTCGAAAATTCGAAATATCTGCGTTAGTTTAAGTCAGATCGAAAAATTGTATAGAATCAATCTTAATGAAAATTAAATTTACTATAAATATTGTTCTATACATTTATTCTGTATCTTGAATATTAACCGAGATATTTGCATTTGTATTGTGTGTGCGGTCGACAGGAGTGGGCTATGCGAGAGCTCTGGTGGCCGTTGCCGTAACTATTCGTCCCTCGTGTATAGGTTTAGAGATTCCTCACTACTGCCGTTGTTATTAGGCAGATTTCTCTATTGTAATACTTCGCGTGGGAAATCTGCTTAGTTTACGCAGCCCCTGCGTGCCGGATTTTATTATTTAATGAATTCAGTCATTAAATAAATTCCTTTGCCCAGGAGGGAATCGAACTCACAACTCTAACGAGGATAACGCTTTAACCTGAGGTCCTGCTATCAAATATAATTAAATTATAACTTTGGCTTGAAGGACCAAGGCCTGCCACATAACTTTGGTAGAAGTTCTAATGGTCACTTTGACGCACCGTTTGTATTAATGTAATAATACGTTCATATTTACGCGCATAACCACTGAACTATAATACTCTAACGATCCACAAATATGTGTTAAGGTTACACTATTATCTTTAATTGAAATAAATGACTTTATTTATTTTTATTTTTTTTATATCTATTATCTTCCACTTTATGCTACTACAGTTAATCTGTACGGATTATCTACAGGTTACCACCCTTTTCTACCCAGGACGAGGTGAAAGGAGATTATTGAGAGACCAAAGATATTCAAATTTCTATTGACCATGCGGGAGTCGTATCCAAGTGGGCCAAGACCAATGCCCTAATTCACATGGTCAACCTGAAGTCCTAATGAATAATCAAAAATTGGCTTTTATTTTGAATTACTTAAAAACTAGTTTAAATTTTAAAATCATTTTTGATATATATTTATAAGAGGTTTAATTCACTTAAATTGTTCTCAATTACTTCTGGATTTCCTGCAATATGCATACCTCCATCCATTTTTATTTCGTTTAAACGTTCTCCCTTATGCAGATTTTTTGTGTCAAAATATTTTAAATTGATGTTTACGCTTTACTCTTTTTCGTAATAATTGCTTTGACTCCAAGCATGCATTACGTCCTTCACAATCTCAAAAATATTAGTTCTAGGTGGTTCAAGTATTATTTTATCTAACTTAAATCTTCACCTATTTCGTTACACATTTCAGTGGCACACTTCCTCTCAATAATGGCTCTTATTCTACTTTTTTTTTTTTTTACCTATATCAAAGAAAAAGTAAAAACAAAAACTTTAATTAGCATAAAGCGCAGTGAAACATTATCGCGAAGCCAAATGTAAATTCTGGATAGGAAATAATATATATTTTTAAAAAAGTATGTACTTTGCTCAAAATCAAGCCAAACATTGAAAAGGATATATTTCGTAATAATATGTATCTAAAATCATTGTAAAAAAAGTTCTCCATTGAGATGTAATCCTAAAATAGTTTATTTTTGACTTGGCTCAAAATATATTGATATATTTAACGCATGCCTGTTAAACCATTCTTTACAAAGAATTCATATCTGCGAAAAAGAATTCAATCTGAAAGTATTGTTGCTTTAAAGCAGTATTAAAAATACTCAATTTTAAAACTTAGCGCAAACTAAATAAGAATATTTTTAGTATATGAAAACATTATTACTTACCGAGAATCTGTCGATTTGGAAGAATTCACTTTTCCCTTTTGTACTGTATTTAATCATTTATGAGTGATAGTTCTGGAGAGCAATAATATTGAACTGCATATTAAATCAAGATAGGTCATCATGACCAAAGCTTCTATGCCCTACAGAAAGTCATCCAACTTAAAAGCCTCTCCCGATAAGCTAATCTGCTATTTTATAAAACAAATGTTTGCATGAGTCATTTCTATTTATCTAAGCGAGATGTGAAATCTTACTAAGGGAAATAGTTTAACCCTAATGATTAGGGGGGTTCAGTTGAAGTTTCGGAGCAACCAAAGAGAACCTCAATTGAAGAATCACAAGCTACTGGTAGTGCTGCATGGTGAACCTTAAGTGTATGCACTTCAAGATTAATAATGTGTAAACAAACTTAAAATGAAAAATAATAGTTCTGAAAACATTTGAAGACTGACAGGTAAACTAAGGAAAGAAGAGAAAAATAAATACGGGTAAAATAAATAAAAAATATAATTTTTTTTTATTAATTAAAATTTTAAAAAAATTAAAAATAAGAAGATAAGATACGCAAAACATTTTATTATTCATTCAAATTAATTTTTGAAGATTTTTTTCTCTTTTAATAGATTTCCCTTAAGGGATATAACTTTTCTTGTGCTCTGCTATACATGTTCAATATCCGAAGATACCCATAACAAGGATTTATTTACTTCATTTTTTACTGCTATCAATCGAAAACAAAATGGGACTTACCTGAAAGCGCCTACTGCCGGGGAACGCATGTTGCATCCAAGGAAATTTTACTGAAGTATTCTAATCCCAAAGACGTCCATGGCAATGGTTTTCGACAGCTATCAAGCTTTCGTTTGCGGTTACATGAATTTCGGAAATTCAAAATATCTCAGTTAATGGCTGAAATCAGACCAGGAATAGAGGGGGTGGGAGTAATTAGAGAATCCAAAATATCTCCGTTTTATGAGTTGTATCGGAAAATGTTATAAAACAAATCTTGTTAAACTATTGATGCTCTACAATTGTTGTACAAATATGGAGCGAGTTATTCAGTCATTGTAATTGAGTTTATCCCTCAGCATACTCTCTCTTCTACTCGTCAGAATTTTACTTAGAAATAGAAGAGATCAGTAGTAGTTTATCATAAGGGCGCGTGGGAAATCTGCTAAGTTTATGCAGCCCCTCCATAACGGGCTTTTCAAATTCTTCAGTTGCGATCAACACTCATATACTCAGTGATGGGATATAACAATAAGACTATTTAATTTATTGTAGTCTAATGTTAAAAACTTTGCCCAGCCACATCCCTTGTCAGCCTCAATTTGACATATGACGGAAGACGAAAAAATCAAATAAGATCCAGAAACAGTGGTATATGAAGCCACGTAACGTGTGAGACAAAGTTGCAAATAAAAGACTACTATAAATCAAGAATTTATGTATGTAACCATATAATTGGTTTAAATTAATAACTACGTCCTTGTTATTGACACAGTGGATCACATCGATTTAATATCGACTCCTTTAAAATCACAATAAACCGACATATGAAAGTTTTTCTCAGCCGTATTACTTAGTTCAAAAATAGATTCCCCTCAATCTGTTATCAATTGAGAAATTAATACAAATGTATAACAATGGCGTTATAAACAGTAAAATTAAATTGATAAATATCAAAATAATAGGAAATTATTGTAATTTTGGGTGGAATGCAGTTTAACCCCACCCTTGGGCGATTCGTCAAAAATCGGGTGATCACGTGATTATTATTTTTTTTTCTCATTGCTTTTTTTAACTCAATTTTAAACAACAACGAGTAATCCAGCGATTTCATGTTTACAAACGTTACTTCGGCGGATTTTCAGCCTGACGGCAACAAGGGTTGGGTTAAACTGCATTTTCACCGAAAGTTTTCATATTTCTCAGAAAAGAAATCATGCTTAAAACGAAATATGATTAACACAATAACCAAAGCTTTATAAATTTAAGATTTTAGGCTGAATGAGACGCCCAGAAGTAAAACATTCAGTAACTAGTAATTATTAAAAAGAAAATGTATTGTTGATTAGTTCAAACATATTTATGCAGAATAGATTTTTTTTTTATTTATTAAAATTCTAAAATTATTTTAAAGCCATGTTTTTCCTAATAAAAAAAAAGGCCTATGCAATAGTCTTAATGAATTTCATCGACTATGCTGTACTTTTGAGTGTCTGAAATTGATTTTAAGATTATTAAAATATATATATATATATATATATATATATATATATATATATATATATATATATATATATATAATGGTGGCAATGAAGGACAGCATATAACAGGTCCAATGAGTCAAACTGAACTGGTTTTATTTCTGCAGTGAACAAGTTTAAATATGTAAGCATCCATCCTCAGAACTATACTACTCGTAGAACAAAACAAGAACAACATTCAAGTCATAAAACATGCACTCCAAATACTTAAAGTTATCAGAATAACAATATCCTTTATTATTGAGTTATACTCAATCAAGATCTTACAGGCTACACTGCCTACAGGAAGGGCAGCACTTAACAATTACTAGGTGAACTTGATAGTTTTGTTTTTTTTTATTTAGGATGTAGTCCCCGATCTGACCTTATCCTACAAAGTTTCTATACATTCTTCTTCGTGCCCTGGATTCGTTTTTAAACTCAACACTGATTAACCGATGAAATGTTCAAAGAAAAGCAGTAGGATTTATGCATGTGGTGTCCACACTTGGAGTGTAAATATCGTTCTAGATATTTGTTGAGGTTTTGTTTTATCATTAGTGCCGCTACTATTTCGTTGAGCGTTATTTTCTCATATGAAAAATATGTGTAAACAGCTACCAATGAGGTTTGTAGTCCGGGTACACCCACTGGTATATCCCTAAAAAACTGACGTATCCGATGAGTCGTCTGTGATTCTATGGAGAAATAAAGAGACGAAATTAAGATTTCCACCGATGACCTTGAAGAAAATCCGATAAAAGTGTATTGTCAATAGTGAGTTAATCAGTGAGTGTAGAAGCTCAACCCTTTTTGAAAAATCTTAATAATTTCTTGACAGGGTCAATGAAAAAAACTCTCCCCCCCTCTTGATTAGTTAGACTTTCATTGCTCCTGGAATCCAGACTTTAATTTGTTAGAAGTTGGTTCTCTAACTCTATTTATTTATTTTTTTTTTAGTTAAACATAGAACACGCTTTTACTCTATTACATTGACCTTCGCATTACATGTTATTAGGATAAAACAAATTATTGAAGTATCATATTATGTATCTGGAAGAGCGTTGTGATATTTAATAACAAAAACTAAATACGACAAAGGACAAGCACTGCAATAATTGATTTACATATAAGCACTTGTAATTTAGCTTGTTTCCTTAAACTTTAATTCATATTAGGTGTGTGTATGTGTGTATATATATATATATATATATATATATATATATCGAATTAGAAAATTTTAGTTGATATAATACATTTGATTGAAGAAAAATTAAGTCAAATTACTTATGAAGATTTAATACTTGTTTTATTTAGAATTTAAACCGGAAGATCAAATTATAAACATCTTTGTTTTTATTCGTAGACTACACCTGATATAATTTTTTAGAATTCTTTTCATATTCTCGTCAGTTTGAACTGTATTTTATCTAGTGGAATAGTTCCCTCAAAGCATTGCACAAATTTAAAACGAAAAAATTTTAACATCTTAATTTATCGTTTAATTATCATAATTTACAATAAATAATAATTAATTCCTAATAAAAAATACATTTAAAAATGAAGCTTGTGATGTATACAATGGTCTCCATTAATTCTCTCCATTAGAAGTAGTTTCTCTAATCTACTTGGATGGAGAGGTTACGATTACGTATTATAACCTGCCATGTATTTTGGATTTTGACAAATATGACATTTACAACATGTATTATTGTGTTTTTGTTGTGAATGCTGGGCTTCCTTTCACACTTAAGAAATAAATCCGATTTCATTCCTGGCATAATCAATAACACTTGTAAATTCGTTGGAGGTTTGTCAAGATTAAATCCTGTGTATGATGAATGAATCAAATACTGAATTACTATTATTTACTTTTCATTAAAACTAATACTTAAATTTGAAATGAGTAAAAAGGAGGGAAGCTTTATATATATGCCTATTGATATTAATATTAAAGAGTGATTCTAATACTTAAAATGTTCTAAAGAAAAACTATTTATAAATAAAGTTCATATTCCCATAAAGTGCAAATTTTGGGAATAAAAACATTGTATGTACTCTAGTCTTAGCTGGATTTTAAAGAAAATTTTATTATTGTGATCTAATTACTGTTTTTTGTATTGATACATCTTACGTGTACATTTGTGAATTTTCAGCCCCATCAAAGAATGATGAATGGAATGGACACACTTCCTCAGCAAAATGGTTCCATTCACACCAATTCAACTTCATCTTCAAGTAATTCACACAACTCCTCATCACAAGCTGGAACTAACCAAGAAGAAAGTAAAACAAATTTAATTGTGAATTACCTTCCTCAAACTATGACCCAGGAAGAAATAAGGTCACTTTTTTCATCTATTGGTGATGTGGAAAGTTGTAAATTGATTAGAGATAAAGTGACAGGTATGATTGTTACTCAATATTTGTATAGTAGAAGTGGTTGCTTTTTTATTTACACTTATAATATTGCTTACATTCAGCAAAAGTGACATTACTCAAAACTTTTGAATAATTATTAAGATCCGATAAAATCATTCTAGGGTCTTAGCCAATGTCTTTAAAGACCTGATGATTGAGCAGACAAATCTAATAGACTTTTATTTGGAAAAATATAAATATGATAAGTATTCTATCATTAGGAATATTCATTAAAAACTTCTAATCTAATATAAAAGTAATATTAACTTTCGCATGCTATAATTTGTATAAAAAATCTTGCACTTTATCACTTATCCAGTTATCAAATTTAGATTTTCATAATTTTAACTGTGGCTTTTGAAAGTTGGGAATACTTACTTTTCATATTTGAGAAAATGAGATATAAATATGTTTCCCAAGACAGAGGCATTTCTTATTTCTGTATTATATTCAATTACCGAAATTTAGCCTGATGCTCATTCTTCTTATGGTCTATATAATGCTACTTTCTCATCAGGCAAACTTGCTCCGTTATATCACTATTGCTTTAAGATTTTTTCATTTCTCCAACCCCTTATTACATTTGCAGCAGCTCCTTATGCCCTTCTTTAATTGACCAGTTTCTTGAGAATAAATTGTTGAATGAAGTAAGTGTTTCAGAACCTATAATTAGTGACACAGGCAATGTTAAATACCACGTATTTTCATTGTTACATTTGTTAACAATTAGTCGTCATTGAAACAATGTACAGTGTACTAGGATGGTCTGGTACCTGGCAAAGTTTCTCAAAATTCCCTGAATAAGAGATCCTTTAATAATGAATAGCCAAAAACATTGTGCAGCACATGTTCCCACATTTGTATTAGTATAAACTTTTCCTATTCATTTTTATAACTTCCTTAAGCAAGAATTCTTAATTTTCAAATTGAATACTTTTAAAATCGTCATTTTAAGATTTGTACATCTGCTGAAAACGCCGAATTTGTTTTAAACTGTAATTATTTCCTAATTTATTAAACCTCACTCACTTGCACCTACAATTGAGTGCTTAGGTCTTTGAAGTCTTTTTTTGGCTAGTTCTAAGTGTCCTTTGGGTTTAATTATTATTTATTAACCCGAAGCGAGCATAGGACCTCATAGGTTTGTTTTGTTTATATCAAATAAACTACTGTTTAAAAAGAATCCAAGAGTAGAGTCCAAAAAATAAATGTTGTTTTCTTGTTGAAATAAACATTCAAACCCTTAAAATGAATTCAGATTTATAATCCATTGAAATCGTTGCCCAAACTGCTGTAGACCTGTGAAGTCCCAGTGCCCGTTAAAGTAACTTTCAGACCGCACCCACTCAAGGGTAAAAATATAGAAATTTCACAAATGATATAGTAAACTCCATTGCTTCGTGTTTATGCTTTACATTGTTATATTAACCTAAGGAATTTTACACAAACTATATCTAGTGTCAACTTCAATTCTCCATATCTCAGTCTTTCTGCAATAAATAAATTCAAAAAATATATTTCTAAACAGTACTGCACAAGTTCTTTTCTATGCCCCCACCCCCACATTTTTGTTCGGCAATTAGTGGTTGGGACAAATTTTGTGGAAATGACTTATAATAATGATTTAGAATTACAATATATAAATACATGCCCAAATTTTGTGCCAACTTTTGGTGAAATCTATAAAAGCCTTCGAAGAAATATAGAACAAAGAACATTGAAACAAAGGAAACGATGGAAATATTTTTGGTCAAATTATGCCACAAACATTTGACAGCTTTTTTGTGATTTAAATTTCTTTTTCTGATTTCTCAGTATCCATTTTCCAAAAACTGCATAGTGAATAACAAATTGGTTTTATTCTTCAATATGAAGTTTGTGGTTTCAAGTTAAAAAACGAAAAATTGCCTGAGGTTGTCCATTTTCTGCATCCAGCTCTTTTCTCTTTCATCACATTGGTATGAAAGTCTTTTACAAGCTCCTACATTGTTAATATCATGAAGATTAGAAGAAAAAGAAAAGCCAAGGAATATTTTTATTCCATTCACCAAATGGTAAATATCTTAAATATGCTTGCCATAAATATTCTGTCTTTAATAACTTTAATCCACCTCTATTATTTCTCTTTTATACCAACATATGGTACAAGAACTAGTGAACTGGTCACATTGGAAATAGGAATATTATCTCACCTGAATATGGACCAGACTTAACTATAAATAAAAAATACAAGTTATACGAGTTTTGTCACTTTTCTTGCTGGTGAGCAATATATTAACTCCAAAACCATTCGTCATCATTATAAGTTGATTAATTATCTAAGAAAAGATCTATTTATTGTTTTATTCATATGAATGAGTTTATTAATATTTAAAAGCCTTCAAGGATATGACTGGTTTTGAAGCTAACTTGAAGTAGATGATGTATTGCTATTAAAATTCATATGTGTTTTATTTTCTGGCATTTTTTAATTAATCCTAGAATGACACTGTGGCTCCTTGTATTAACTCTAGAATGAGACTTGTTACTCATATTCTTTTCTTTATGGCTTTATCATTGTTCCCATTTTATGTAAGTATGAAATCACATATCTTTTTTTTTGTGGTTTTATGAAATGATATGGATGACAACTGATGGTCCATACTGGAGTTTCTTGTTTTCCATGTTGGAGTATCCCTCCAATTTGTTAACCAAAGCTCACTACTTGACTTTCAGGTTAGGAGAATACCTGTCCAGTGAGCTTACTTAGAGTCATTTTATCAGGAAGACCTTATTATAAATTCTCTTCCCAACTTATATGGAGAGATATAAATATATTGCCATAAACGTACCTGAATATCAGACTGCTTTCCTGTTTCAGAACCTTCCAACAAATCAGCCGACATTAGCCGAATTCTCCAACTGGAAGTTTGAATTGAGGTTTAACGTGGGGTAAAAAGTAAAACATAATGAAATGAAAGTGTATTTGTATTACTAATGTGAATAGATAAATTCCAGAGTTGAAATGTTACTTATTAATCTTTTATTCATTGGACTGTGGTGCTCCAAAAAATGTATTATTTTTTACACTGCAATTTTGCTTTGGTTTTATGAAAAGTATACAATACGTCTGTATTGATAAACATTTTTACTTCATCTCAGGACACTTAGCTATGAAAAAAAAAATGGTACACAATTAAAAATATGTGTCATAGAGGAAGATTCCTTTTAAGAAACTCAATTCTCAGTGATGGTTTTACTAGAAATTATTTATTGCAAAATCAGCTTATTATCCAATTTGTTTATCTTTAAAAATTATCATAATGACTTTTTAATTTACTGGCTGGGAGGTCCTATTATTTTTTTTTTTTTTTTTTAATCTCCTGATATTTAAAGTGAATAATTTGACCATCATAAACAAAATTCTTTTTTATGTGAAGTGAAATGTAACTCCAACTAGAAGATTGCATATATGCCAAATACTGAAGAAACCTCCCCCAACTATTCAACTAATACTTAATACGAAATGTATACCAAATTAATTATTACAAAACAATCGAATTTTTGACCACACCACGGAAATTTAACTTGAAGCTCAGTAACAACCTTACCATTCCTTACATCACCATAAAAATTTATTGGTTTGTTTGCTCAACTGTTAAAAACAAGCTCTGCCTTATGAAAATAACTGGAATATTGATTTTCTAGTTCAGCTGTATATAGTCCTGAAATTATGAGCTTAGCTTCAACAATCAACTCTTAAGAGAATTGTTTATTCAAAATTACACTAAGTATGTCCTTTTTGCCACTTTTCCTATCTTGGTACAGTGTCACACTATTATTATACATATAATATTCTTTCACTATTCAGTGGTGTAATTTGCCAATTCTATTATAACTTTGACGTTTAAGGCATAATGCATTAGCCATTGTTATCAAGCAGTTCTCGTTCTTTTTTATATTTAATTTATTGTTTAATTTATAAATATGTTATTTATTCATTGGTTATACATTTCCCTTAAGCCCACTTATTTTGTCATAGTCTTTACTGTATGTCATTCAAAAGGCTGCTTAGGATTACTTCCTTTAACCCTTTCCTTGCGCAAGCCACTATGTCAACGAAGAAGGGTTGATTCAAGTTTCACATGATCCACTGTATCATTCTAGGTTTAATGTTTATGAATGCTGATTCAACTGCTTATGCATGATTAATGTTTTTACTGATTTGGTACTATTTTTGACAGATAAGGAGAAATCTCTTAGGTAACTCATTATTTTCAAAAATAAATAACAATAAAACTTTAAATTACAATATATTTTTCTTTTCTTATTTTTTAATAATTACCTGAATCCTATTTAGTAAATGAAGGAAGCATTAGAATAGCATTTAACTTCTTTTAGCAAATAAGTATTACACACACCATCAAATAAAAATACACATTTTATTACAATTTTTTATAAGCAAAATGTCTTATGAGGATATGTTTGTGAGTGGAGAATCAGTTTATAATTACAACCATTATAATGACAAAAGGTACCAGATAGTAGGGTTTTCATGTCAAAATTTAAACATTTAGCTTTAGTACAAATTGAACCAGGGAATAATTTGTGTACCTATACCTGTTCCTTTTGTTTTAATGTACCCCAACTTTCCCCCCAATTGTGTTACACTACTTCTGAATTTAAAATCAAGTAGAAACATTAATTCCTAAAAGAAAATAGCTGTCCTTGAATTTGTACAAATAGGCATTTATAATTACAGTCATAAAATAAATAAGTAAAATCAGGATTATACCACCCTTTTATGATTGGGTTGTTGAAACAAGCAATAGTAAATGGCATAGAATGTCATTAGCCTGTTGACGGTTAATATAAAAAATCGTCATCTCTTTAAAATTTCAGTAGTTTTGCTATTAAAATATCTTAAAATGTTGGTCAACTTCTAAAACAAAATCAAAGCATTCATGCTAGATGGTATGCATTGTAAATTAATTGTTGTTTTTATTTATTTTTTTATTTTGGAACATACATATATATATATATATATATATATATATATATATATATATATATATATTCAAAGGGGTATTTCAAAAATATACTATTTGAGAGCTGTCCAAATTGTTCTCCTTCAATTAACTTTAGTTATGAGTCTTTAATGCCCTCTGTCTTCAGCAGTGGTAATTTTAAAACTGATATGAATTATTCTGTCTTTGTATTATTCTCTTCTGCTATTTAAATGCCTAAGTTTACCTTTGAATTGTCATTGTGATGTATCGTCCTCTGAAACTTTCCAAAAAGGCCTGTCTGAATGAAAATGATGTGGTTTAAGGTTTGTGCAATATAATTGGAATGCCAAATTTTGTGGAAAAATTCAGCTATTTTTATGTAACCCATAATGATTCACAGAAATTGAACTGAAGATGTTTTTTAAGCTGTCCAAAATATTTAGTGATCTGAATAGCAGTCAAGACTAGAAAAATTAGATTTTCTATATTTATAGTAAATATAAATTAACCTAAAAAGAAATGTATGAGTTTTTGTAATTCTTTCATGAGTAAATGTTTTGGAAATTAAAATAGCTGGCTTAAATATTCCCGAAATACCACATTTAAAATTTAGGTGGTTCAGCATATGTATTTTGAAATTAAAATATGTAATTCCTCAGTCCTGTAAAATAAATAGTCGTTTATATATTACTTGTTGGGGGATGAAATATAATTATCTTCATTATTTTTTTCTTTTGTTTAAAGCTGGTGATTCCACTTCTTTTTACAAACCAATAGATACCATTTATGTAGCCATTTATTTGAATATCCTTCGCTGTGTTTTTGCATATATTTTTACTATTTCACTATTTTGTTATCATAGGTGGCTGTTTTACTCAAAAATATTGCATTATGAAGATTTTGATTTGACAACATGATCACTGTATATTCAATCCTAAAGTGAGATTGTAATTTGAAAATAATTAGACTTAATAATAAAGAAGAAGGGTATATTTTTCCTTGGTACGATACAAGATTCTTTCAGATTGTATTCAATATGTTTTCATTTAGTTACAAGGTATCTTATAAAAATTATCCCAGAGCTTACCCATTAGACACTCAGTTGATCTCCCCTCTCTTTCTCTCTCTCTCTTTCTATAACTGATTTATGATTTACATCTGGCTTTTTTTTGTTCATTGTTCTTTGTCAACAAAAATTGCTGCTGTTCTCAGCAAAAGGTTTAGATCTTTCAATCTCTTTTATTTGTTATTAACCTTTGTTTATCCTGTGTGTTATTTTGTTTACCCAACTATTAATACATAGCATTATTTGTGCATAAAAAATAATCTTAAGAGCAGTATTATTTATAGTATATTAATTCTTTAAATCTTCTTTTTGTCAATGAACTCATCATGCATGAATGTTTTATTTTATGATTTTAGATTCATTATTGCATTCTTTTTTTTCTTGGCAAACTTCATGTATTTTTTTGCAGTTCCAATTAAAAGTGAAGTTTGGTCACATTTATTTCATACTTGTTATATTGGACCACTCTTCAAAATAATTTAAAAAGACCTAGTTTAATCCCTAATATTTATTAAATTGTATTATATGAAATATTTTCCTTTCTATAAACAGAAAAAGTTCTGTTAACATTATTCTCAATCAGAAAAATGAAATCCTTTTGAACTCAGTACCCTACTATATAATAGAACATAATTCATAAATCTATTTTTAAATGCAAATACAAAGTCATAAGAGAATCATACTTGTATTGTTTTTACATTAACAAAATATTGTTGACCATGTAATAATAAATAAAAATGTCTTCTAAATTTTATGTTTTAAATTTTACTTACTGTAGAACTATGTAGATGAAAGCAGCTTAACATTTGAGAATTCATTGATTTTTGGTATCTTATTTATGTATAATTCTGAATGGAGTGGGATACAATGTAAAGTAAAAATTAGCTAGAGCTAATATTATTATTTTTCTTATAATATCTAAATATAAATAGATATAATTATCTGTCCTTGCAATGAAAAATAATATATCATCAAACTTATTGACTATATTGTTTTATTAACAAGTAGAATTAAACTGCACTTGTGATACAGGGTTATCCAATATGAACTGGAAAATAGGAACTCATTGTTTTCCCAGGTAGTGGGAAGAACTGGAGAGGGGTGGCATTTATATCACATTAGATATGAGATTTTGCATAGTTGCTTCTACAATTTTGTAGTGATAATTTCATTCTGAAAGCAAAAGTTTGTTGAAAGTCAAGATGGGTCAATTCATTGAGCTGTGTGCTAAATATTCTGATAATCTGCTACCGAATTCGTCCAAATTGACCATGAGATTCATTAAACTGAGTGACAAAAATAATCATAAATGGCCAAAAAGGCCTTGGTTTTGTTGTCAGAGCTCCATTTTGTTTCACACATGCTCATTGACCTATTGAGAATTTAATCTGGCCCACAAGAAGTTTGTTGCCTGAGCCATTTAACCGGTATTAATATCATCGCTCACATATACTCTACGATCAGCCTGTCATGACAGCGTCTACCAACAATTATACTATACTATTATTAATGTTTGAATACTTTATCAGGATAATGCACGTAACCACATTTTTCTAATTCAGAGAAAGCCACTAGCTACACCCAACGTGACAATCTTTTTACCAGACTGTAGTATGCAGATATTGAATTATTTTTCTTTAATCGGTTTAAAAACACCCTGAAGATAATTTTTAAGATGAAAGAGGCTTGTCCAAGCAGCTTTGATGTGGTACCTGAGCAGCCTTTCCACTTACAACTTTGAGAGGGCATATGAAGAATTCAAAAAGCACTGGGAGTCACCACTCCTACTAATACACCTATTAATATAGGATGGTTGTACTAGTTTCAAGAATTGTAACTTGCTGCATATATATCTTCAATACTTTTTTAATGACTCAAGCTGCAGTACCCATTGAAAACATATTCATAAATCATCAACAGTCATTCATAAATCTGATAACTATACACTTTTATAGCTATTATTACTCAGGTTTTTACTCAGTATAATCTATTATGAAATTAAATTAATATATAAATACGTTTTTCAAATAATTTTTTTCCAAAATTTTATTAGGTTTAATATTTACAAAAGGTTTATAAAATGCATATTAAAGAGCTTTTACAAAGATAATATTTTTCTCACTTTGATTGAATAATTATTTTTCTCTATTTTTGAGATTACACAAACATTTAAGAACATCTTCATTATAAATATTCTTTTATTAAAAAACATTCCTTTTGCGTGTTATTCCTATGAGACATCATGTGAACATATATATTAGCTAATCGTAGAAACAAACTTTGTTAGGATTAAATTAGTTTTATATTTGAGTTCAAGCTTAGTTATTGTAGATTTTATGTTTTCATGCAACTGGCTTATAAATAAAATACAATGTCTGTGTTTATTGCATAATGTTTCACCTACCCAGTTCTATCATGTACCTATAATGGGCAAAAATACACTAATTAGACCATATTACCCTTATCCTATGTGTGTTTCTTATCACTATTGCAGTCCACTTGACTGATCTGACAAACTTTTTGAATCCTCTATAATTTTCCCTATTTGACACATTAGCATTGGACTACAGATGAACTTTAATTGATTAACTACTCTTAAGTTCCAATGGTCTGAAGTGCTAGTTATAGTACTTTGCATAATTTTGAATTTTGGCAATAATTTAATGTACATTTCTGCTCTTTCATCTGGATTTAACTTATTGAATAACCAGTCTATCTCAGATCTAAATTTTTGCTTCATAAATATTAATTAGGCGAGGAACTAGTATTGATTTAATTAATTTTCACTTGCACCATTTGAATTTATAAATTTGCTGCTTCTGAATATTTTACCCTCAATTTTTATATTCTTAAAGAAATTTCATTTTACCTCCATTAGCTATGGAAATGTTTATTTTTGCTTACAGCAAAGAAATTTTAGTCTAATATTATTATTTATTTGAGAGCTCCATATTATCGAAATTAATTTTGATTCTTAAATTAACATCTGTTTAAACCAAAACTGTACTTTGTAGCACAGCAACCTTTGAAGAGTGAAAGCTTGTCACACACTGCTTTTGGTATGAGGGTAACCCTATTTACCATAATGTGCTTTCTCACCAAGATTATCACTTATCTATACAAATGCCTCTTACATTTCCTTACTGTAATGAAAGGCCTTGGAAAGGCTGGTAAAGACTGACATTTGCCTGGACTGAACATTCATTTGCTTAACCACCATGATTAACTTTTTTAATGCACTACTACCCTCTTTCGTTTTAAACTACTAATGTATAGTGTTCCTCATTTATTTGAAATATAGACATTTATTTTTTTCTTTCTCATGCTACAATTCTTCTATAATGACACTATCCTTTTTTATGTGGATTTTGATATGAATTTTATTGTTTTGTTTTTTAAATAGTTAATTTGAACCTACATTCTTAAAATTTGACATTTGTAGTATTTATTCAATTAGTTTATGCATAGACCAGCAAATATGAGATCCTTAGCTTGTTACTGTAGATATAGTTATTTTCTTATTAAATTTTGAAATAACATTTATAGTAAATTATTGAAAAAAATGTTACAACTGAAAATGGGAAACTAATTTATTACACTATCTAAAAGATGTGATTTTACATTGTTTATTCAAGGATTTTACAAGAAATTTTAACATTAATACAATCTTCCGTTTTGGACCGTGTCATAGTGGTATAACTTGCCAAGCTTTCGTTCATCTTGCTGTGAGCTTCTTCAGGGCTTACAAAAGAATGAAGGAGAGGGATTGTCACTGTCCTGTTTTATTTTTATTTCAATTTTAGTTTTGTTTCTGGCTTCAAGCTATTTTGAACAAAATAATTGCTGGCCAGTTGGAACTCCCATGAATATCACTTGCCTTGATTTTAATTGAGAAAATCATGATTTTCTATTTCTTCAGCCTCTATTTACAAACATAAATAATCCTCATGTTTCTGAATGATTATAAATATTGCATGCATATGCCTGGAATAAGATGAGGCTTGGTATTCCATTGTATGCAATGCGTAAAATTTGTGGATGGGATGGAAATAAAAAGAACTCTAGAATGCTTGAAAGTATTTTTCATAAGGTAGAATTTTTTGAACTGGAAATAGGTACCTAGTTTTTATTTTCTAGGATTCCTTCCTTCTCCCAGATATGATATAATATTAGGTTTCTCAAATTCAGTAGTCAACTCAGAGTCAGTTTGCTAGTACATTTCCTTTCCAGATAATACGGGTATATGGGGTGGGGGTTTAGTGATATGTGCTACTCTATTCCCTATTAAATAAACACAGTTAAGGGGTTTTTGGTAAGGTAGAAATACAAAATAAGTCTACAGTTACTGGAGACCTGTTAAACAATTACTGTTTATTGAAAAGTATTAAGTTGAAATCCTTTAAGATATTTTTTTTAATCTTCAAATCTTTCTAAGTTTATATATTTTAGTCCTGTGAGACTTGTAAATCATATATTTTTCTATAATTGAATAGCATATCACTTTAATTTAATTTTATTTATTTACATCCACTTTTTGCTACTATGGCTAATGGGAATGGGTTACCTACAGGTTAACACTTTTCTAGCCAGGGTGGATTTAAGGATTTTATTTAGTGAGTCCATCACTAAATAAATTCCTATTACCCAGACGGGAATCGAACTCGCCACACAAAGTTTTACTATGTGAGATTAAAGCCAATGCTTTAACTCACATGGCTAACCTGAGCTCTAATTTAATTTTATATTAATGACCTAATAACACACTAACATAAATAAGTTGACTAAATTATTATAATGTTGCAATTTTAATTATTTTTAAGTGAAAAAAGTGTCAAATCTGCCAGGACTCGAATCTAGGTTTTGTGACTATCTAGGCCAGAACTGTACCTTGAGACACACACTCTGGTAATGGTTATAAACAAACCCATTCGAACGGAAAAAAAGTAAGTTTTCAAGTTACAGAGGATGACACAGAAGTTTAGTTGGTATTAATACAGGACAATAAAATTGTATTTGAAAAATTACCCTTTAAAATTTAATCCCTCGTGTTGGACTGTTTTGCCTCTCTCTTCAGCCAACTCTTGAATACCTTATCTTTCAGTCTTCATCATTTCATTGGAAAACACCTGAACATGATTTTCAACTTCCTCCTTGTTGAACTGTCTTCCTTGAATGAAATGATCCATTGAGCAAAGCAGGCAATATTCAGAGGGGGCGAAGTTCGAGTTGTATGTTTGCTGGATCTGGTAAAAGTTCTAGATCATGAATTTCTTAAATTTTATTCAGAGTTATTTTAGTGACATTAGGGTGAGCATTATGTTGTTGAAAAACTCACTTCAGATTGACCAGGGCAGGATATTTATGAACTAGAACTTCATACATCCCCTCCAGTTATAACAATAAAGCTGAATTTCTACCACAACCATCAGGAGCCAGTTCAAAAGAACCCACCCTCAAAATTCCACCGACACAAAACATAACTTTTATGTGCAATCCTATCCTGTCTCACAACTAGATTTGGTAACCATTGCTTGTACGTGTGTCAAGGCTGCGGTAAACGGTCTCATCACAAGAGACTATTCTTTTCACAAAAAGAGTCTTTAGCACTGGTGAGCAGTTGTTAATTAATATATGTATAACTGACCTTGGGCAACTGACAAATTATAGGGTACGAATCAGTAACCCCTAAACTTTCTTCTAAGGGCTTTGAGATGATGGAATATTGTTTCCCTACGAGGCCCAAGAATAGTCAACAGTCGGTGGGTACTAGTTGATAGATTAACTGCCGGTTTAGTTAATGTTCCACTGATATGGGTGCCCGGAATATGGTTCATCTTCAAAGGTGGTGTCCTCACTGTTAAAAACCCAAAACAACATCACACAGTCTTTTCATTCTTAACACTTCCTCTCTCCACCTCACATATTTTTCAAGCAGTAGTCACTCCAGTAAATTTTTGTTTCCAATAATGCCTTAAAAGTATATAAATTTCAAATTTTTCTAAATTCATATTGGAAGAGTAGCACTGGAATTAGTTTGAAAGAGATACTATAGCTGAGTAACAATTGTTGTTTGAAAGATTCACTATCTGTCTAATCATGACTAGTTTAGGATTAAAGACTGATTCACAAACAATTCTATTCAATGAATGGCGAAACTTTTGTCATCCTCTGAATTTCATGGCTTTAGATCAATGAAGTAGTTAATTATAAAACTTGAGCTATGGAATAGCTTGGAAACTTACTTTAGTTCTTTGAAACATTCATTGAATTTGGTCAAGAGACACCATGGTCCTTTCTGAAAGCATCAATTATGCTCATTTCAGTTTATCTCAGGAATTAATGATTTAGAATAGGAATATAGGATGAATAGAAAGGATAGCCAGATAGTGTTGTGCCCAACCATGGAATGTACCACATACCATTAATATCAAAAACCAAATACTACTTTCATTTTAAGTAACATAAATGAGCCATAATAATATCATTTATAAATTCAGGAAAAATATTTTACATTTGCAATACTAGCCACTAATGATTGCTAAAGCATTCACTAATCTAGTAATATATTGACTAGAGTAGATGTTACTACAAGTTGCTGCAGTACTTGAGATTCGATATATTAAAGCAATCCTTTTTATCATGGGTACAGCCATTCCAAGTTTCTTTAGCTATGCAACACACCTAAATGGTTGTATATTGAGATATATTCTGAAACGCAAAGGCCTATGTAGGAAAAATTATAATATATAAGTTTTAGAATATATCACATGTTTGTTTAAAATTAAGAAGTATATTATATTACTGACTCTTTTTTTTAGTATATAGTGTATATTAATCATATACTGCAAATACTATTATTGATCATCCATATACACCAGAAATCATTGAATTTTTATTTGTTTCCATCTGCAATTTTAACAGAATAATGAAAAATTCAATTCTCTGTTTTTATTATTACAGGTCATAGTCTGGTAAAAATGAAAATTCAAAGCCACTCAGTCATCGTCTGTATTATGCACATTAAGCAGAACATAAGACCATATATTATCAAAATCACATTAATAGTTGACATACTTCATACATATATATCTATGTATTCAAGTTTCATTAAACATAATGAGACATCACAACATGTAGCTTGCCAGTTTAAAAGATGTAGGATTAACATCCTAGCCTCATTTCTTATAATCTTACCTGTGGACACTTAAAGTAGTAATCAACCTTTATGCTCATTGTGAAATGCTTATACTTTTTTTTCTATTCATTGTTGGAAAGAATTATTTTGGTTTTAATTTGTTTAATTCTCAATTTATATCATGTACTATTTATTTTATTTTTTTCAGGGCAAAGTCTGGGGTATGGATTTGTTAACTATCATAGACCAGAAGATGCTGAAAAAGCAATTAACACTCTCAATGGCCTTCGCCTTCAAAATAAAACAATAAAGGTAGTGCCATTTATTGTTATTTTTCTTGTACCTTGTAGAATAATATCCTTTTTGGTTTTATTTTTAATTTGTTTTTATTTTTGTTTGATTTTTTATAATTATTTTCTTTGTTTTGTTCAATTATGTTTATTTTTCATTTTTTTTTTTACTCATGTAAAATATAATTTTTTCAAAGGTGTCATTTGCTCGGCCAAGTAGTGAAGCTATTAAAGGTGCGAATCTGTACGTTAGTGGGCTACCAAAAAACATGGCACAACAAGATTTAGAAAACCTCTTTAGCCCATTTGGTAGAATAATAACCTCAAGGATCCTATGTGACAATATTACAGGTGATTGCAGTGTTCACATTATTAAAGAATGTATTTTTATTTTATTTTTTGATCAGGTGTGCGAATATTTGAAGTCATTTATAGTTTATCTTTTGGAATCTTTAGTTGATGAACATATTAAATGTTATTCTTTCTAGTTATAAAATTTTATGTTTCTTTCCATAAATTTACTTTTAGTCATTAATAATTCTATTCAAACTTACATACTTAAAAAAGCTCATCCATACATTTGTATAACATGCTCACTTACTACACTATACCAATTAAAAGATAATACATAATTTATACATGCATTTAATAGTGTGTAAATTCATATCTACTGTAAATTTCTCTCTTATAAGAATTTTATTCGGGTATTGTCAGACTTTTATGTTTGTTTTAACCATTTATAAATTGCTTTTATTTTTAATTATTTTGTTAAGATTTGTAAAGTATTTTCTTCTGTTAAAAACATTTCTAATGGTTATTTTCATTTGCCTAATTCTTCTTTTTTTTTAAATTTTTATTATTAAGGAAAATGTATTACTCATTAGATTTCAAATTTCAACATAACACTAATTATTAGTCATGGATAATTTATCTTAGCAATTTAAAATATAAGGCTAGTGTTTAAAAAAAAAGTAATGAATTATTTTAATATGTAAATATGCGTGTGTATGTATATGTGCATATACATATGTATGTATAAGTGTATATACATATGTATGTATGTATATAAATATGTATGTATGTATACATACATATATTCAGTCTACTAACACTGTTGCATGTTTAACTTTGCTATTAAGTTGCTTTCAGAACATCCCATTCACTGAAGCATGAAGCTAGTCGAATTGCTATTAATATTCACAAGATCTGAAGGCCGTGCTCTATATGGCATGAAATATAGCATTTTGTAGCATGCTATTTTTTACAGTTATTTTAAAATTTTTGTTACTTTTCTGGTGAAACACAATTGTTAAGTAACATCTACTCCAAATTATTAATATTGGCAGATAGTGAACCTTATAAATAAAATTCACTGTTTTCTTTAATAAATTAAAGTGGCATATTATTTTTATATTAATTTTTTTTTCATATAATAAAGGTATGATGTGTATCCTAATATCTATTCTACCTTTCAAAACTATTGTTATGTTTTCCCCATATTAAGTGGTTTAATAATGAATATCTGTCACAAACTCTGGGGATATACCCTCCTACCTTGTGTTCACGGGGTGGGGGAAGTTATATATGGGAAATTTGGAAGCTTTTTTGTTAATAGCCTGCATAGTGTAATTTCCAATCAGAAACCTCTGGTTAAGTATTCTTCAAAAATGCTATCATTTGAATTTGTTAACTCTAAAATGACATATAGATGGATAAATGAAGTTCACATTATCCAGTCCCTTGTAATTCTGGCAGTATTATATGCATTTTTTAAAATATAAAAAAAATTTATATAACTTTGTAAATATATATATTAGTTATTGAATAATTGAGAGTTACTCTTTTGGACAAATAGTCTCAAATATGGTCAAATAGAATTTTGGATATATTCACAAATTTCTGTTTTCAGCATATATCATTTTCCTTTAATGCCATCTGAGAGTAAGCAACATATCCAAAGAACTGTTTTTCATTTAGTTATATTTTAATTAGTTGATTCATTTTTAAGGAACTAATGATCATTGTTTGTTAAGCTTTGTACCCAGGAATTGTTTAAAATTAGTTTTCTCCCTCACTTATCCTACTTCTCCTGTTTGCTGACTACCCCAATGTTGCTAACTTGTTGTTCTTTTTTTTTAATAAGTATATTATGATAATATAACATCTTGAATCTGCTTTTATGCTTTCTATTTTTTCCCCACAACATTTTAATATGTTGAAAAAATGAACCTACATACTGCATTTGCCCTCTATACTTCAGTGACTTTAAAAAAAAAAATAAAAAAAAAAAATAATCCGATTCTTTAGTAAATATTTATGTCAAATTACTGTAATAAAAACTTATTGTAGCCATTTAAAGTTGATTTATATTTATAACATAGTTCAGCATAGAATAGTGAAATAGTAATTAAGAAATATGTCCTTAAAGTCTTCCAAAGCCTCGTGCAACTACACACACATACCTTGGGGGGGGGGGAGGTGCAAGTGGAATACATATAGATGAATATATGAATAGTGACCACATTGAAGCCTTCATTAAACCCCACATTTTAACATGAACAATAATCCCATATTTCATCTTATTTCTAGCTTAAATACTACATCTTGTAGTTATAGGATATTTACTAATGTAAAACTGAAATTAATCTTTGTTATTGGACAAAGTCACTCATTCTACTAAAATTACTTTAATTTTCTTGTAATTTAATGGAACATTGCGTACCCCATTGAGAGTTAATTATTGAATCTGCACTACCTTGTATGATGTAAAGGAAGTATTGTAATCATGAATATTTTTGGTTATCAGATTTTAACAGACTTTTTTTGTTATGACCAGAAAGTTCAAACGACGAGGACATTAACATTTATATTATATGAGTATGCATGTACATATCTCCCATAACTCAAAAACAACTTGTCTTGGGATATTAAATTTTCATATTTAGATTTCATATCAATTCTTTTAATTGAATGATTTAATTCTTTCTTTTTGTTTATTATTATAGCCTGTATATAGTCTTTTTCTAATACAGTCTCAATTCAAACAATGCATGGTATTTAAGCTGTTTAAAAAGTCGGTCACACTGGTGCTACAAACTAAACAAATACCCATCCTGCTGGAATGCCATACTGATGGCTACATAAATTTAATTCTTTTTTTTTCCTGAAACCGAACTCAAAATTTATATTGGACATGAAATTACTGATGGGAGCAAAAATTTGATTTGATAATTTTAGATGATATTTTTGTATTTTGGTGTGCTGATGCCAAAAATGAACTACTTTTTCTTTTTTATATTACAGATTTATCGCAAATTGATGAGATATACAAATTGTTTTATAGTACAAAACTTTTTATACTCTTATCCTGTTGGTTAATGAACTGGAATGCCTGAAACATTTCCTGTTATTTTAAACACTTAACATTTCCCACTATTACATCGCTCTATTGTAGTTGTAGGGATGGAACTCCAAGCTCATGTTCAGGGAGGAACATTCTTGTCTGGCCCCAGTTGTCATCTTTTAACCCTGCACCAGATTGAACATGTTATATTCTGTAAATTAATCCCCATTTTGTTGCTCACCATCTCAGACCAGTCATTTCTTAAGGGAAATCTGCTAAAAAATATAAATATCTCAGTTACTACTCAAGTTAAAGAAACAAATGTGTAATGCGACAAATGTGGAATACAATATTTTTAACAAGAGTGACTTTATAACAATTGATCCGACTAGCAATAATGAGGATATATCAATTTTTTATTTTCCCCCATCTGTACTCCCTCTCATTTTATTTATGAAAAAAAAGAACCAACACGATATTTAAAGGTTTTATGTTAAACTAAAGATGAAGTTCATTAATAGCTGATATGAGGCCAAGAGGAGTGGGACTTTGGAAAATGGATAAAATTAATATTGCGAATATCTTATTTATTTGGCTTCTTTATATAACTACTCTTGTTGGTAAATTTCCATTCCCCAATTGTTTTTCTAGACATATTTCTTAAACTTGAATAGTAACTACGTTGTTTGTATTTTTAGCAATCACTAAACCCCCAGTACTATTCAAGAAATTCTTAATTTAAGTAATTATATCACTATACTCTACTTGTGTTCTGTTCAATTATCTGACCTGCATGTGCCTGATTGTCATTTTGATACATATAAAAAACACTGTTATTCTGAAACTTTTTCATTAAATGATTTCTTTTAAAATTCACACATTTTTCACCTACAACATCCCATTTCTCATAATCTACTGCACTTCTCCATCTATATATTTTTTTCTATTAATATAGACATTTAAATAAAGAAACTTTCATTATTTCTCCAAAAATATGATTTGGGTCTGAAAAAATACTTATGACTTTTTGGAATTAATGTTCACTTATCCAGAGTATTAATACTAACTTTTGGTAATAACCAATGTCACGTCAGGATTTCACTTTATATAGATATGTTTAATTTATCCAGAAAAATGAACATTTATCAAATAGCTGTGCACTGAAAAAGTTGAGAGTTACTTTATTAGGAGAGCAGTGAATTTAATTTCTTTTGAAGTTGTATTTTATAGTTTGTAATCAACAAATTAGTTATATTCTTAAACTTTTAGTTAAGTGCCAGGTTTGGAACTCTCTTTTTGAATATTTATTATTACCCATTGAAATCAACAAGCATGTATCTTTGTTCATTCAGTATTAGTTCAGTCTTTAGCCTTATTTACTCTATTACCAGCTTTTATTACACAAAGTTAGTTAATATAATGGGAAAAAAATTGCACTCTTTACCTAGTACTACATTTAAATACATAATCACACGCACATGTACGTGGGTAATTTGGCTGAATTCCTTCTGTTCTGGTCCATGAGACACTTCCTCCATAGTAAGTGTTTTTTGATTCATTCAAGGAAGAGGAAAATGGGTGGGTGTAAAGAGTTTTTTTGCATCATACGATTCATAATGATACCGTAACGGCATCAAAGATTTGGTACAAAGGTGGCTTCAAGATAAAGAAAGTTGTTTAAATTTCGATGAATGTCTGTTATTTAAAAATATATTTTAAAAATTATTTCATTTGAAAGTCATATACAATCTCTGTTCCAATGTATAAAAACTGTCACATAATTTATAGATCTTTTCATGGTAAGCAAAAAATTATCTATACAAATCTTTTGTATCTCTAATAGGTACAAATAAATTTGCATTTTTTTTTTATTTCTGCCCTGTTTTAATTCCCCTGTCGCTTTTAGTCTATTTTGTTTAAAGGGGAAAGCGTATCGCTCAACATTAGAATAGCTCTGAATATAAAATTTCAATATTTTAAGGCTAATTGTTTTTGAGTTATACTAGATAGTACTTGGATTCAGACTTGTCAGACCTGGTTCAAAGCGGATAATTCCATTGAAACATGAAAACCGACAATTTTTATGATTTCAATACTTTCTTTACTTTGTACCAGGACGTAAAAAAAAGAATCCTATGCGAGCCAAACATTAATTAAATGTTTATACATAGTATCATTGTCCTAGTCTGCATGCTCAAAGTACTGATTAATTCGTATAGAAGCAGTTGTGAAAGATATTAAAAAAATAATAAAATTTCAAAAATTCTAAGGAATTTTATGATCTGTTCACTTATTGTATGAGCATAAGTGCCAGTAAGTTCATTCATACGCTGATATTAATTTAAAATGTTCAGAAAACTAATGAGAATAGAGTAAAATAAGTAATGAAGACAACTTTAATTAGAAATATATTATCAAAAATGCATCATAGATTGGAGTAGAGTCTATCCGACTACCAACTTTAGAAGTCCACTAAGGTGGACAAGGATAGGGGTGGGGGCTTGCTTTGACTTAAAATTTATTCCTTAATTGATTTTTTTTTCTATTTATGTATCATTAAGAATTTTAATAGTATTTTGTGGGATTGTGTTGACTAAAACTATTATATTCATAATAAACAGTCAATAAATATCACGACAATATTAATTGCACACACACATACGAAGATGAATTTAGGCGTGTATGTGCATGCATGTGGGTCTGATACTATCGTGCAAGTTATTCAGTCTGTATTCAATTCACACTAAATTCTGATCTAGTAGACATCTCCCTGTTCCAAGCCGTGATTATTAAAGTCTTCTCGTGTTTACCATGGTATTTTCTTCCTATGTTTTACTAGGCATACTGATAGCTTCTTTAGGGTACCTTACCTGAGAATGAAGCCAGCTGTCCCATAGGGTTTATTGCAGACAAAAAACTATAAATAAACCCTATAGGACAGCTGGCTCTCAATCTCAGTTGGAGAACCCTGAAGAAGCTAGTATGACTACTAAAACATTGGTAGCAAATACCATGCCTTGGCCAATTCCAGAAGACATCAATGATCTAACTTTTTTTTTGCTCAACAACCATGCTTGTATGGAGGATTGTCTTTTCATTATCATATAATTTTGCTATTTAGCAAATATACTTATATTGTAACTACATTCAAATATTGGGGAGCTGTTGGGAATTCATGAACATTTCACAAAAACATTACGCATGGTCGAGGATATGATGATGATGAATGGTTTCGCAATATCTGTTCAGCTGTTTATCATATTGAATTAAAAATGCGCTGGATCTGTCATATCTTTGCAATTATAATATGTATTGTTAGTATACTCAGAAAATATTTTTTTCAAAAAATGTTATTCAGAAAATAAAAGTAAAGAAATCTCATGCCTTTTGCATATTTTTATAAAAATAAGAAGTATTAATGAATTTTTGAATATAAGAGGTTATTCCATATTTGAAACAAAGGATGAGTGATTTGAGATTTTTTTAAATAATGGTTATGGTTGTTATTACAACTAGGCCTCAAACTTTATTTGATTTTTTTCATTTTATTTTTAATAATAGCACTTCATTGTGTCTTCCCTTCTTCGTG
>CM032233.1:77400000-77480000 GCA_019009955.1 Riptortus pedestris
ATCACGAAATTGCCTAATGTTAAGTTCATTAGTTTTGTTATGCTTATTTTATGAGGACAATATTTCAACAGATAAACTTTGTATAAAAACATTTTTCTATCTCTGGGGTTTTAAGAGAATCCCCCTGTTTTACAGATGATATGTTTTGACCTCTATTAGGGCATATCCTTTCAATTTGCTCAGATTTAGATCTAAGTGGCTGGAAGTCTGCCGGGAGTGAAAATAATTGATGACTTATTGCAGTGCCTCTCACCCACCACAATGGGCATTGCCTTCTTTCTTCCCAACAATGAGTAATAGTTAAAAGAAACTTGGGCTAAATATGAATATGGCAAAGTATAAAGCTATTACTACTACCACTCCACTTTGTGCTTCATTTAGTAAATCCCTGTGATACTTGCCATTTGAGTTGCCAATGATTGAGAATAGGGTAGTCATACAACTTCAGTGCGAATAGTCTTTTATAGATTTTTAAATCTGGCTTCTTTTCAAATATGGTTAAATATAGATATTTTTAGATATATTCTTTATTATATACTTACACATGAAAAAAGATAGACCAACAAAAGCATTACATTTTTCTCATAAGTGGCTTGAATCAATGCCAATCAATTGAAGCACATTGATAAAATTATACTTAGATAACATTTATATTATCTAAGTATTTCAATATGTACGTTTATTCTTAGAAGTTAATATGTTTGTAAAAAATGTCTTTATGATTAAGAAAATGATCTTATGATGGTGAATATTTTGTGAAAGGATCAGTTCATTGTCTAATGAAATGCCTGGAGCAGCCAGAAATGTCATGTGGTCCCTGCCATTTTTGTGGCATTACAGACCACGATTCACTATTTCACTATTCAAGTAGCTCCTCATAATGCTGAATTGACACCAGGGGGGCCTATATAAGCCTGCTAAATAAAATTTAGCATGGAAAATTTGGATTTGTACCTGGCGTTCTTAGTAAATAGGTCCTGTGCATCATCACTGGGATATGTCCCCCTGATAATATGGCAATGTATATCAAACACTATAATTGTTAGTACATCTGTTGTCCCCTATATTATAATGGAAAATATTTTCAGTGTAATCTGTTATTTTTACCACACACACTGCATATTATCTGTGGGTTCCCATAATACAACATTCTTGCTCAATTTTTTAATATTTCTCTAAACAAAAATTTCTTCAGTTCTTTAGTTTTTTGTATCGTTCAGTTAGGAATTGAGCACTAATCTTGTATCTTTCCATGTCCTTAATACTTCGTAAATTGATAATGTCAATTACTTTAATTTTTTTTTAATATTTTGGTGATTTATTCTTTATTGGTCATTTAATTTTCAATATATTTTTTTGTTTTAGGTCTTTCAAAAGGAGTTGGTTTTATTAGATTTGATCAGCGAATTGAAGCTGAAAGAGCGATCCAAGAGTTAAATGGAACAATTCCTAAAGGCTCGACAGAACCAATTACTGTCAAATTTGCTAATAATCCTAGTAATAATAATAAAGCCTTGCCTCCACTGGCTGCATATTTAACACCACAAGCAGCTCGGCGATTTGGTGGACCCATCCACCATCCAACTGGTCGCTTCAGGTACATTCCACTGTCACCACTCTCCAGGTACGGTCCCTTCCGGCCAGGCCTTTTAGCATAATCTCTCACCCAAAGAACCTCTACCATTACTAGTGCACCATCCTGAAATGATATCACATTCTTACATAATGAATTTTGTCTTCCTGAAAAGGTTATTTCGTGATAGTCCAGCAACTTCAGTCCAATGACATTATACTGATCAATTATTTTGTTAAGGATTGAAAACTCACGACATATTGTGAAATGTAATCTATAATTCGGTTTATAAGGTTTAATTACTATTACTCAGTTCTTTTTTCCATTTTATAAATCTGTATAATTGATAATTCTGCGTACATTGTGTGATCCTACATATATTTGTTGACATCAACTGCCTAGAATTTCTCGTCCCTTTGAAATTTGTCTTCACAAAGCTAAATGTGCTAATAAATAAAAAGTTTAATAATTTTGTGCCTTTCAGGTTTGTTTGTTTTTTAAGTCAGTGTGTTAATGTCAAATCCCCTGTGGCGATTAGTGATTGATAATTTAATTTTTTGTTTCTTATTTTTTTTTAAAGATGTTTGATTCATTAGACTGGATTTTAATAATGAAAAAGTTATATTATAAGTCTGAAGCTAATTTAGTAGTTAAAGCATCATGCCTAATTTTGACAAATTGTTTTTCCTATTTTGGCTTTATAACTCAGTTTCATATTCATTTCAATAAATTTATTCAAATAGGGGAATATTATGAATCTTCCTTTAAAAAGTTTAATAAGTGGAGTGGTTGTTTTTTTTTTAATTTGAACACAGATTATTTTTTCATTAAAACTAAGTTAGTTAGTAGTATGTGGTAATTATATATTAATTTTTTTTTCATTTTAATTTACAGTAAATTATTCTATATTTAGCGGTCACATTATAGGTACTTTAATATAGGTTTAATCTTTTATAAATTCTGGAAAAAATTAGGTTGTGTTCCTGGTTTTCAGCTGAATTCAATGTATTTAATGGTTATCTTAATCTGTGCCTCATTAGATAGATCATATTAAATACAAATATGTTATACATAAAATGCATCACATAAATTCAATTGGATTGATTATCTTTTAAAAGAAAAAGCTAATTCCATATATTTTTACTGATCTTGGTTTAATTCATCTAATATATCTATAAATTTTTTTTTAAAAAATACATCCACTTTTTGCAACTAAGGCTAATTTGGATGGGTTATCTACAGGTTACCTCCATTTTATAGTCAGGGTGGTACTAAGGATTTTATTTAGTGAATTCCGCCACTAAATAAACTCCTATTGCCCAGGGCGGGAATCAAACTCGCCACTCTAGGTTTACCATGTGAGATTAAGGTCAACGCTTTAACTCACATGGCTAACCTGAGCCCTTCTAATTTATCTATACTATGTTATATTAAATTATCACATTTAGATTGCAAAGTTCTATAAGTAATAGTTTTATTCGATAAATTCTTAATAAGAATTTTATAGAAATAATCAAAAACTGTATTTGTGAATATACTTGCTGACCCTCACTTGCTTATAAAAATTCAAGTTTGAACCATTGTCTATGAGGTTCAGCTCTTGCAGAATTTTTCCAACTTACAGGCTCTACTTGCACTCCTGGTATGACCTAGGTTTCCACCAGCTTTGTTGGCCATATGGTCAGTAGCCAGGATTCTGCAAATGTAGACTGAAGTCTACATAAAGAGTTGAAACTCTAAGTTCCCCTTGAGGCTATCCAATCAAACTTCTGTGTGTCTGTCTCTTCTTCTTGCCCAAAAGAGAATACCGACTAATATTTTTTTAGGCTGGTCCCCATCTTTTAGTATGACCAGCTACCATAGTTCTAATCATAGTTAGCCCTTCTTAATAGTATATATAAGTGGTGAAGTTCTGTCCCCTACATAATTGCTGGCCTGATAACCATTTTATAAATGTGAAGCAATATCTTACTGGAATGACGTATGAAGCAGAGATTTTTCTGTACTTTGTAAAAGCATCTGGTGTAAATGCACTACTCCCCTTTTTTTTTTCTTTTTTTTATATGCTTCTAAGATTTTGCTCGCAGTTCTCATTTACTTATTTTTTCCATACTTATTCTAAGCACCAAATCTTGTGAATACAAACTCTCTGGCTGCACCAGAAAATACTATGATATTTGTATCTGTGACCAATACATAATCAGAATCAACTATGTGCTGTCTGAAGTTATTTTATTTGATACTACTATGATAGATCCCTATGTATTGCATTGGAGACTCTAGGCAAGGTAAAACACTATAATGGGCCTCCTTGTCTTTTTTCAATGGCAATCATGAGGCCTATCAGAAACGCCTGCTCCAATTTTTACACAATCAAAAGTCTGCTACAAAGTTATCCTTATTAAGCCAAATTATCATAAACCAGTACCACTCTTTTACTCCCTAGTTCTGTTTCAATCTTTCTGTTTACCATCCCTCAAATGGTACAGGGCCATATAAGCTTTGGAAATAAACACTAAACTCTTTTTATTTTCTAAAATAAGATATAAATAAAGTTGTTAACCTTTTTCATATATAGACAGATCTAATGATCCATATTCCAATCCATATTCTGCCAAAATCTTTCTTCAACCCACAGTTTTCAAATCACCCGTTAAACATTTTCTCAGACTTGATCTTTGTCCATATATTTTAGAGAAATATTATGTCAGCAAACTTGTATCTGTGTGTGGCTCAGCTTACTCTGTCCTCACCATTGCCATTGATTTGTTAATCAAAAGTCAACTGACAGACCAATCCACGAATTTAGCATTTCTTTAACGTACAGGGGAATTGTAGCCAAAAATCATGGTAATGGTCAATAACAGAGGTAGTAGAAGCCCAGTCCTTTTAGAACTTTAGTTCCTACCAAGTAAGGAACTTTATGTACCTTTGATTTGGTCTCACCCTCAGAAAAGATTTCCCTGTTGGTTTTCACTGACTGACTATATCATTTTAGGATTTTGATGCCTTTGAGGACTTGCATCACTAATACATAGAATTGCTCTAGCTCAATGAGCAATGTTCTTATTACTAAGCACTCTTTTAGCATTTCTTCTCTTGTCAGAGTATATATTATACTTTTTGTGTATGTTACTTTTGAGCAGTTTTAGTTGAGCTTTTAACCTTTTCTTTAGAACTCCTCTCATTCATTATCAAATCAATGGTTCATTTTTATGATTAGAGTGGATATATTACACATTCAGTTTATATTACCGTCTCTGGATTTGCATCCCAGCAGATTTAAATATTTTTTCTATCATGATACAAATCATTAAAATTATTTAACCAATGGTTATTTCCTACATAACTTTCCCAGTACCTCCCTACCACATCTTTGATCATGCCTTTCAATGATCCCATTTTTCTTCTGCATCTTTCTTCTTAGCTACAGTGAAGTTAATTCATTTTTGGACTAAATATGACTGTTAACTAATAAAACATAAAACCTGATAATGTACACTCATATGTACACGATATTGCCAAAATATTCAGTACCTGAGTCTATTTTTCAATTAATAGAAGAAAATTTCTGTCTGTTCATAATGTAGTATCATTATTTGTCACCTATCACAATAATAAAATTAAATGTATCCTATGTTTCTAATACATAAAAATAAAATGTAATTAGATGAATTTTCTCGGGCGCACTACATGTCTCCTCAACATGGGGTAGACTGAGGGGTTCAAATAATAGACGGTAGTCTATATTTTGGTTACTTCGCCTTTCTCTGTGTGTGTGTGTGTGTGTGTGTGTGTGTGTGTGTGTGTGTGTGTGTGTGAGAGAGAGAGAGAGAGAGAGAGAGAGAGAGAGAGAGAGAGAGAAAGAGAGAGAGGAAACTTAAGGAAACATTTACAAATCTCAAATGTTATGGAAAGCTACTGCTGAATTTTGCCCTAATTCTGAACAGGAAGGAGTAAATTTAAGTTTTGATTTTTTTTTTTTTATTGAGGTCACACTTTTTGTTTAATGGGAAGTTGTAATTTAAAAAAAACTATTTCAGTTAAATAATTTTTAACTGAAGCATCAAAAACTAGAGAAATTTTTCTTTGAATCTGTGTTGGTTATTATATTTGAATGGGCTTATAAGGAGTTAAATTAGTAATCTGTTGTTTTTTTTAAATCATGGGTTGTTCTCCATTCTTTTATCAACCTCCTACTGGGCTGCATATATTAGATACCCCATTTCCAGAGAAACTTTAATAAGCTTTGTTAAATCACTTGTGGTCTGTTATAAAATAAGCTCAAATTTGTTTTGTAAAACAGTAATGTGATGTGAAATTCTGTATCAAATTACCTTTTTCTTCAGTCAAAATAATTACAAAACAAATTATAAAGAATAATTATTACAAATCTTTGTTTTGTTTTCTGGGTCGTGAGATGATTTCTAATATGAGTTCGTAAGATTATCTTTTAGATATAAAAAATACTTAGAATTATATATTAAATATCAGTATAGCTAATTTAACTGTAATTTAATGAATAATGAAATTTAATAAGATTACTTAATATTCCTGGTAATAATACACGTAATGTATTTTTATGAGCATTTTTTGACTACCTTATTTTAATGTGTATTTGTATTATTCTTTTCAGTAGGATGTTCCCTTTCTCCATAGGTTTCTAATATATTGTTGTCTTTGACGACTGCCAGACATAAATATCAGAGGGGGTAAGTGTGGACTTCTGCCCCTTCCACGCATCAACAACTTCAAAGAATAATTCAAAACTTCCATGAAATGTGGATTGACATGGCTAAGACCCTTTAAGCAGCTGATGTCATGTGAAAGGTCAATGGCCCCATTTTCCTGGGTAGAGGGAATATTTAAAATACGTTTTGTATTATCATTACCAAGAATATTAAGTATCATTTTAGTAAATTTTATTATTTTAAACCAGTTTATTAAATTAATTTCATTATTTTTTAGGGGGGATTTAATTTTATATTAAATATTTTATTTAACATATTTTTAATTAATACATTTTGTACAGTATATTCCAGGTCATGGAAAAAATTAAGATTTGCAATAACTTTTTGTACTTTTTTTGCATAAAACACTTCATTTAAGACATAATTTCAGATCACATTACTTTTTTTAAAAAAACAGAGGTTATTCTTATCTTGTTTTGTAACAACCCACAACTTAACATGGTCTTAAAACTTATTAACCAAAGAAGTTTTTGCAAATTGGAGAATTTGAAGTCAATATGGGGCTATGAATAAAAAAAAAAAAAGAAAAAAAAAAGAATAATCAATGATTTTCAAAGGACAAAACTTTGTATAATTTAGCTGCCCAAGCTTTTGGAGGTTACTTTCAAAAGTCCCATTGAAATTGTTTTAACCAAGAAAGTTCTGGTTACTTTTAAAGATAATTGGGTCTGGTTTATGATGCTGTAATAGGGTATTACATATTAGTTTTTAGGAGTTGTTCTTTAGAAAAAGGAGCTATTGGGGTTGGTCACATAACAAACTTACACTATAATTCCTTCAAATTTTAGCTAAATGGTTAATATTCATGATTACCTTAAACAACCAGTTGGAATTTTAAAAATTGATATCTATATTTTTTGTCTGCTCTCTGGAGGCTGTAAATTTTGAGATATTCAAACCAAACTTCATATTTAAACTTTTATTTGAAAAAGAAAGGTTGAGTTTGTTTATGGTTAGAATCAATCCAATAGAGAGTGGGAGGGGGGTTGTTATAGGAAGCACCAAACAAAAAAAAAAAATTGAAATATATCCATTATTATGAGTTGGATCAAAACATGTTATATAACAAATCTTGTTGCAAATTTAATCTACAACAACTTTTGTTTTATGCATTTTTAATACGACTAATGGCTAATGAGATACTTTGTTTTTATTTAGAAAAAGTCCATCATGCAGGAGTTGCGTAAACTAAGCAGATTTCCCACGAGCTGGTAGGACACACTTGTGATCTCATCTAACCACATATTCTCTATTTCTATGTAAAAAAACCAATGAGTATGAGGTGCAGGGGGGGGGGGGTACTGATGGCTGAAAACAAGAAAGTATGAATGACTCGATTAATACTTGAGTTACGAAAAAAAGCATAGAACAACAATTGAAGAGCATTATTTGTTTAACAAGATTGGTTCTATAACATTTCACAAAGCAATTCATTATAACAGAGATATTTTGAATTTTCGAATCACCCCTTCTAAACTCTCACAATCCCTGGTCCAATTAAAGTTAATAATAAATATGATCATAAGTGTTTAAATATTGGGTATGGTATAGACAAAATAAGCATATATGAATTAAGAACGTCTTCACGCAACGTATTTGCATGTATCTCACACAGTATAAGTTCAATAAAAACAAGATTTAGTATTTGCACTTAGAATAATTTGATTCATGATATAACAGCTTATTGTTAATATGCCATGAGTAGGAGTGGAAGTTTACTAGAGGCTGAAAACTAAAAAATGCATATCTTGGTTAATATTCATGATAGAGTACATATCTATATGACATCATTTATAGGCAATTAAATTTGTAATAAGTTTGGTTAAATTCCATTTTTCAATCCGAAGTACAACAACAAAGATATTTCGAATTTTCGAAATTCATCCTCTCTAAACCCCCCCTCCCCCCAGTTCGATTTCAGCCTTTAACTAACATGATTTTTAGTTTTACATGAAATGCTTATATATCGAGTTTGGTAATGATTAAACAAAAATTGCAACCACTAGGCTGGTAACATATATATATATATTTATATTTATACAATTTTGAATGGATCTCATTTTTATCATCTACTAGGTAGGATTAATGGATATTTGAGAAGATTTTTCAATAATCGTGTCATGAGTACAACCTCAATAGCTGATTTCCCCTGAGGGAAATTTGCTAAAAGGAGCTATTGAGGTTGCTAACATGACAAAATTACACAAAAATCCCTTCATATATTCACTGAAACTGAAGTGCGATGTTTAATGAAATATAATTTATAATTGAATTGGGTTATTTTTTATTTAATTTATGTAACTTCATTTAGCAAATATGATATTTGTCTTCATTTTAAATATACGTTATTATGTTTTAGGTAGTGTTATTAGTTATTAAATTTTTTTAACTGTTTCCTTTTAAAGATTTTTGTTTTACAAAATTACTTTGTATGTATTTTCTGGGTTTAATAGTAGGCACTATAAGAAACTATTATACCTGCTTTCCTTTGTACTTGTCAACATTATTAAATCATTAATCTGGCTTCACTTAACTTTCTGTTAGTTACCTTTAGCAGACCGTAATCTAAAGATAGTCATGTTTTATTTCGTCATGGCATTGGGTCTCAGACAGGAATATGATTTAAAAGTGTAATATCTTCCCTAAATTCTAGAAACCTTATAAAAACCACTAATTACGCTGCCCCTGTGTGTCGTGCTTTTTAGTAACTGAGTACAATCAGATGAATACATGTTAGAAAGCATATTCGAGGATAAGGCTTGGATCTTACAGTGTGATCTAGTAAGCAGTATTCACTCTAAACATTTGCTGACAGTTGAATTATGAAGGAGTTTTGGTTGTAATTACCTCCCCTATTCTACTTACTGTCCAGGTCAGGCACTTTATTTTTGCTCCTTTTCTGAAATTCACATTACAGGCAGTTTGAGCTTAAAGTTACAGAAAGTATCTCTGTTTGAAGAAAGTGAGAACAAATGCCACAAGAATTCTTGAAGATGTAAAAAGTTCTTGGAGAGGAGAAATGTCGCTCTTTATAATTGTTAACCTGTATCGAAAAAATAACAATAATAATTTTGTTTGTAATAAATATTATACATAATAGCAAAACCATTAATTTTGAAATCTAAAATATGAATGACAATATGTGAAAATTAAAATAAATTTATCATTTTTTAATAATACAATGAGGAAGAGGATTGAGAAGGTTGTTTTTTGTCTTGGAACCTATATGATTTTATTCATCTATGTTTCCAATTTTCTGAAGGATATTCTAATGGTTCATTGAAACATGCTAATACATGCTTCTAATACTTTCTACAAAACTGTTTACTAGATGTGTAAATATAAAATCATAGTGGGCCCCAGCTGTCAATGTACTTACTGCTAAACCATTTCAATTCGTTTGTAGCTGACAAAGATTTTCATTTCACAATAATATAAATTTCATACATGTTATGTGAACATGTTAAGTTTTGTACTTACAAACTACAATTTACAGACAGTATTGATTTCCTGATACCATTTAATGAAAGCTGCTGCAGAATCTCATTGAATACAGATTTTACAGTGAGCATGCTCTTGATACATCATAGTTCTCTGAGTGTTTTAAAACATTTAAAAGCAGCAAATTTGAAATAAGAATCAAAGAACCATTCTTAAATAAGGATGACTTGCAAATGCAGCAACTACTCAAAGATCAATTAAATGTAATGTGAGTTGTCATCCACGTACCCTTGAAAGCCACAGGATAGATCCAGAAAAGGGAGAAATGAGTTTCACCTTAACTGAATGAAAGCCGGTGAGAGAAAAAAAAACACTTATGAAATATTACTCTCCTAGTACAAAAGAAAGTAATTTCTTCAATTAATTGTAACAGGTGATGAAAAGTGGATATGTTTAAATATACTACAAATAAAATACCGTGTTTAACTCTAGGCGAACCATTCACATAAATTATTTGGCCAAATTGCTATGGAAAGTCAATGGTCTGTGTTTGGTGGAATCAGAAGGGTACTATATCTAGTATGGGACCGGCCAATGAAATAGTTCAAGATAGATGAGCACTTCACTAATGTGAAGATTTGGGCCCCTGAAGCAATTTAGCCATAAAACATCTAGGGTCATAGAGAATAAAGAAATTTCAAGAAGAGGAATTTTATTTATTTGCTGACTTCCAACCAAATAACAAGCTTTTATCAAATAATTCGGACAAAAATGGCTAGTCGAAGAATAATATTAGAAACTAGTTTTTGGAAATGAACCATTGTCTGCATATCTGTTTAGGAAGACTTCCAAATGTATACTTCCCTATTTAACTCTATATATTTGCTGAAATAATATGATTACTCAAAGACTGGATGTTGATAAATAGACCAACAGCAAGACTATCTCTTCTTTACCCTAAATAAAGCATCTAGTTATTCAAATACTCACATCAAAAATAAAAATAAAATAATTTTATAAATTATTGGAAAACATCCCAGTTTCTGTAAAATCTGTTAAGTGATTTGATAACAGTGATCCAAATGACTAAAATTCCCTGATTTTTCCCATCAGTGAATAGTGATGATTATTTCTGAATTGAGACAACAAAAATTTAATCATGAAATTAATGATCTCTAATTTATTCAGAGTTAATTACTTATAACTGTTTCAAACTTAAAGGACCTAAAATCTGACTCCTTTTTTACTCTAATATTATGCGTAACTGCATGTATTGTTAGAATTTAAAAGGCCTTCTAGAATACTTGAACTAAAGCAGGGATTAAATAAAATAATATATACCTTCATATCCATCTCAGACTTAGATCTTTTAGCTCAGTCAGATAGGGCTAGTTGTATTGCGCGCACACGCGGGCACACACACACCTACTTCTGATTTGTAGAGCTATATATATATATAGCTATATAGATCATTATTATTGGTTTGGTAATTGTTTTTCTACCTTGATTAATATTATCAGTTTCTTTTATTATTATTATTATTATTACGTTAGCAGATACCCTAGAAACTATTAAAAAATTGAATAAAATCTATAGTTCAAACAAATCAATTTATTATTAACCTGAATAGATTATTACAGGCCATAAAGAAATTGTTTTTTTTTTGCCCCTTTTGTTTTCGTCAAAAAGTATTTTGTAAAATAGTTGTTTTCATTTCTGTTCTCTTCTTACTAAGTTTTCAATATAAAGTTATTTATTTACTAATTAATAATATGACAGGAAATATGATCTTTAGAATAGTACTTTGGGTTTAGTTTGCAAGTATATATTTTTCTCTTATTCCATGCTTGCTTGTTCTCTAGATTTATTTTTTTTACTTTGTAATTTTGATATCATTTCACTTACACCTTCACTCTTAAATAAATATCATTTAGCATAGGGCAAGGCCAAATTAATGAAGTCTCTAAGGTTCGCACTTTACAGAAAATGGAAAGCTTAATCATATTTTTATGCTAATTTGAGCATTTTAAGCTAGTACCTTTAAGAATTTTGTGGATACCTTAGTAGATAGTCTCAGAAGTTATATATTTAATGTTCAACAAATTACCTCCCTTACTTGTAGTAATTCATTCAATAACAATATTTTTAGAAATTTTAATTTCTGAATCTCTGATTATTTCTTTAGAGCTACTGATTTTTTGTCAAGTTTGATTTAAATTTCAAAAAAAATATTTACTTTAGATATGTTTTTTGAAATTTAAATCTTGATAGTGTCTGGTGAAGAAATGGTTCCATTTTGTTTTTCAAATAAGTACATATTTTTTAGTTTTCATGGATGATTATTTTGGTAAATTAATTTGGTAGCTTCAATAATTTCAATCATTTAATTGTTTTAGAAACTCTGTCAAAGGAGCTATGAGCTAACTCCCTTCTTTTAAAACTGAACTATTTTTTGATATTTTATTCATTATTTATGGCAATTCCTTATAAAGAAAAAGTACTTATTTAATATTTTTAAATATTACTTTGTGACATCATACAATGGTGAACAAAGAAGGCCTTATACAACTTTGTTGTATCTCTAATACATCAGGAGAAATTTGCATTTTTTTTTTTTTATTTTCGCCTCCACTAAACCTCCCCTCCCCCCTTAATCGATTGCTATCAAAAAGAGAGGTACTCAACCAGTTGGTTCAACATTTCTAAATAGAACATTTCAATATTTTATCGCAAATCCTTTTTGAGCTTTTGCAAGATACATACATGCGTGAAGACATCTTGCCAAAACAAATCAAGTTTAGGGAAGACCAAAATTGATAATTCTGTTGAAATCTGAAAACCAAATATTTTTGAGATTGCCTTACTTCCTTTACTTTTTACAAGGAAGTTAAAAGAATGATATATTTTATTTTATTAAATGAAGAGGTTACATAATACAAAAATTATAATTCGACTTACCTATTCATACGTTTTTGTCAGAATATATTTATTTATTGCTTTAAATCATGCTTTCACAGTCATATCAGTATTGTTTAGAATTGGGAATGTTGTTGAATTGTAAAAATGTATTCATTTTCTTTTTGAAAATTTTTCATGCTATTACATTTCCTGTTCTTACTTTGTCAATATTTCAGGAAAATGGAACACTAATAATTAAGAGCAATAGGATGGTAAAATTACAGTGATTCATAAAAATGTTGTTTTATACATATATATATATATATATATATATATATATATATATATATATAAACATACAGATTTTAGCATGTGTTTCTATAAAAATGTTAGTTTTTAATAAAATAATGATTATCCCATTAAAACAAAACAAATATTTTATTTACTTCAATCTCAGTAACCGATATTCATCCAAAATAAGTATATATATTCAAATAAAACTTAAACAATATGTCGAGCTATTGTTTTTTAAATATCTTTTGGTTATTTAATTATTATCCTTCCCCTTGTCTTAATGAAAATGTGTATTTCATTTCGAATAGACTGGTAAATTGTCAAATTATAATAACAGATTATTGTATGATTGGTCTTTTTGGATAGGGTTTATTACTGATGTTTCCTATGAATGACTTTTCGCTATTGTTTCATAAACATTCCTTTACATTTTGGGACTTAAATTCAGATCAGGTGTGACATCTAATTAATGTTTTAGTTATTATTTAATGTTTTTGACTCTTTGAAATGAAGTTTATAGCATTGCATTTATTCGTAGATGAGTTTTGTTAGCTTTGCTTTTGCACATTGTTTAGCCTGCAATGAACGACAGTTAGGAAAAGTAATAGAGTCATTTGGGATTTTCATTTATTAGCCTTTGATACCCCTATCACTATTCGTATCATATTAACAATAAGCTCCTTTTTTCAAGCTTAAATACCAATTAAGAAAAACATGGATGTGTGTTATGTGACATCATCAATGGACATAATATGATCTTGAGACCTCAATTTTTTTTTTATTTGATCAATACTATGCTCAACATTTAACTTATTCATGAAAAACTAAAGATTATGTTTGTTACAAGCCAAAATTGGACTGGGGAAGTAGGAGTTTAGAGAAGAAGTAAAACACAAAAAATATATATATAAATCGTGTATATATAAATTATTATATATCAGGTTGAAACAGTTTTATATCCTAACTTATTAACAAAAGTTATATTCTACAATTGTTGTTTTACATATTTACCTCTAACCCAAATATTAACTGGGTTATTTGTATTTATTTGGTTTCAGAATTAACCCGGGAGAGGTGTAGCCGTGAGCATTTCCCTCACAACTTTTGAAAATTTACTATTGCGCTTCGTAGAATAATTGTTTTTATCCCTCCTTCAGTCTAGCTAGAGATTTGGTTCTTCCGGTGATGATCATTGGGTCAGATAGGTTTGTTTATATTTTGTTTAGTAATGGTTTAAATAATAAACAATAGATAAGAGAATTCAGTCGTGTATTGGTAGTTGGAGTGTGAAGAACGGGGATTCCCTCGCATATACACCCTTTGTGTACCATTTTTTCCCTCTGTGCGGCAAATCCCTTCGGAGACACTCATTCTGCGTACTGAATACTTACTTTACCACCGGATCTGCGATTTATGATTGAACGTATTTCGGGACATGAAAGTTTGAGTGTAAGTGTGGTACCAAACACAGAAAGGTTGTGTTATCTATGTCCTCGAAGAAAAAATCGGAAAACCAAAAAGAACTGTGCAAAATGTAACAATGCTATCTGCAATGAACATTGTTGTAATTTGTGTGTACATTGTTATGAATCGTTTTCTGAATAATTTTATACTTGTGTAGGTAATTTTAAAAATATGTAAATCCAATCGTTTTTATAAAAATTTTAGTTTTGCAAAATAAATTTAATTTTAAAAATACTGACTTTATTTATTTAAAAAAACCTTTTTTTTCCAGTTTTTACTTAAAAAAATAAAAAAATGGTTATAACTTAGTTTGATAATGTTTCTCAAAACTAAAACGACCTTGGAGACAGCAATAATTGAAAATTGAGCAAAAGAAATACGATGTGAGGGAATCGCTCACGGGACACTACTTATGTAGAGAAAATGAAGCACACCTCTGCCGGGTTAAGTCAACACCCACTCCTTCTAATGTGATTTTCTCCTCAGGACACTGTATCACTTAATATCTCATTCCCAGGTTAAATTTCAAATCCAATTTATACAGGATTCTTATTATGCGGTATGTTGAGAAATCTGCTTAGTTAATATAGCACCTGTTGGATAAAGAGCAAGAAATTGAAAACTTTACAAGGGATCTATGTATAATATTTGGCCACATAGTTTTAAACTTCATCGCTGGGAGCTCATTATAGTTGTCAAGTGTGGCATTATCTCCAGTGGTGTTGTTATTGTGATTTTCCACCATATTTCACTAATTTTCCAATCTGCTTCTTCTGGTGGTCATGTTGCTTCCTGGCTCGTGGCAGCTTCTAATGGAGCTATAATATTAGACCAGATAACAATTATTATTATTATTAGTTTGAAAAAAAAAATATTATTAGCTTGTCTGGCATGTAAATGGATTATTGTTCATTGGCCAAAATATTTTATGCAGGATGATGGTACTGTTCTAAAGTCATTTGCACAAAATTCCCATTTAAATATAAAAAATGTCAATTTTTTCTTTCTTTATTTTCATATTATTTTTAGTTCTTTTGTCTTGCAGAATGGGTTCAAAGGTAATTGTATATGTCTTAAATGCTCAGTTTAAATCAAAGTTTGGATTGATCGCTATGACATCCCGAGATTTTGAAAACCGAGAAGTTTATACATCATCTAATTCAGGCACTGATTGGGTTCACTCAAATCAGACGATTATTCATCTTCCGTGTTCTAGTGACCATTAAACACACAAACATTTTGATTCCATAGTTTTTGCCATACTTTGGCTTCCTGGGGAAAGTGCCTGATATGTGTATCCTTTGTTACATTATCTCATTCAGATGAGGGCTTCCTCCACAACACGTATTCACCATCACTTACCATAATTTAGGTATGTTTAGAAGACTGAGTTTCATTTATTTGCTTGTTACCATCAACTTTTAAAGGATATATTTGGCTGAATTTATCCAGTGCTGTGATAACTTATTTAACAAATTGTGCCAATTATTTAATGAAAAAAAATTGTCATAGGGGGGGTATGTTAACTTATTATTAGTCCCTATGTACTGGAATGTGTTGCTTTATTTTGTCCTTAGTGAGGGTTCTTTGTAACCAAAATTTGAAATATGCCCTGAACATGAGGTATTTAGTGGTATAATAGCTTAAAGTATACATTGTATGAGTAAGAGTAAGGGTCTACTGAAAACTGAAAACAAAAAAAATATAAATAACATGGTTAGTATACAAGTAAGAGAAAACTGTAATACATTACATTACTAATAAGTTTATCTATATAACATGTTTTGTTCCAATTCATAATAATGACATTTATTAACTTTATTTTTTTTTTCTAAGTGAAATGTTTAAATATCAAATTTTGGTAACAATTAAACAAAAATTTGAATGATATTCATTTTCATTTCCAACTTGACAGGATCAATGGGCATTTGAAGAAATTTTTCTCAAATTACATCATGGTCGTGTATTAATAACTGTTTTGCCTTTGGAGAAATTTGAAAAAGGCCTTAGTAAAATTTGAGTCTAAATCAAATAAATTAATTTTAAAAAAATATGTAACACTGTATGATTTTCTACTGACATAAAAGGCCAAAAATATTTCTAAATAATGTTATCAAACACCTCTTCTTTGAGTGCTACTGTCTCACATTCTGCCATTATTGTTGACCATTCTTTGTGGTCTGAAAAAACTCTTGACTTTGTTAATGAATGGAATCACATTTGAAGGTCTAGGGAAGAGATAGATGCAAAAGTGTAAATATCTGTTATTGTGGGGTACATCAAAAAATGAAATGTATGTATCCAATCTTCTTGGTCTATTTTTCAGATTATTTTCTTGTACATTTTCTTATAATTTAATTATTACAATATTACAGTTATTTATACTTTTCAGTATTTAGCTCTGAGTAAACTCCCTCTCCTACTTATCTGTTGTTTATTTTTATTATTATTTTTATAGTAAACTAATATATCACTGCATTATGACCATATTAAATTCTATGTATTTTTGCAACGATCATTTATTGAGGGTGTAACATATAATTACATGTGAGATATTGTGTCGTCTTGTGTCTCCCATGTGTCATTCTGCATTTTGAATTGAGCCTTATATTTCAACTTTTGGAATGTTTCTTTACTCCTCTTTAGTGTACCTCCTGACATATCTTTTAACACATTTCCTTGGAAATATGCTGAACTCAATTCTTTTGATCTTTCCAACAATGAAGAAGTTATCAGGTTTGTCTCTCTGTTCAGTTAGTGATTGCATTTCTTTTGTCCCTTTGCCCATAATAGCCCCAGACCATTATTTGCTCTTGTAAGCTCTTGATATCACTTGCTATTGTCACCATGATATGCCACATGTGTGTGTTATATAATGTGCTGTAAGGGGTTGACTTCGTGGTGCATACTGTGGCTGCATGCTAAATATTACAGGTCACAGTGGAGATCTTTGTGATAAGCTACAGTTAACCTTAGTTATCCAAGTAACCTATCCTGGTCTTGGGGCATTCAGATTCAAGAAGACAATAGAATTGGTTGGAGCAGTATAATTTAAATGGTGTAGCTTTCCTAGAACTTGTTTTTGGGTTATATTAATGAGGGTTGTTATATGTCTGTACTCTCGTTAGATTCCTAATCAAGCAGTGGTTTGAAGTACGAATTTCTCTTGCTGTGAAAATATATTATAGTCCATTCTGATTTTCTCTTTCGAAGTATTAATCACTAATATATCACTAACTATTGTAACACCAATACTCTATTGATACTTATAGTTTTGGTGGCACAAAAGTAAATGCAGTTGAGAAAACATGAGATATGGCCGAATAAAAATTTAAAAAATACTATTACTAGTAATTTATACTGACATGTGTGCACCTACTATACACAAATACACCCACACAGAATTATTATCATTAATTATATACGGATTAGTGTTTAGTTTATTTAATTTCATTTTGTTTTATTACTTATTTCTTATATGTATGCTACATATGACTGTATTAATTTTACACTATGAGCTGAAGCCATACCTGGAGGTGGTGAACTCATTTATTATGTTAATTTATTTTGCATGGTTTGTATTTATATTTAGAAGAGGCTGCATGAATATTGGTGAAATCGCTTATTACTATTTTATTTATTGGGTGTGGGATATTACTGTAAATAATTAATTGAAAAAAAAGTTAGAAGCTGTGTCCAAAATAACAGTTCAATGAGGTAATATTAATAATTCTGATGAATTTTTTTTTTGAATTATTTATTTTATTTTAACTTGTTTAAGTTATACATTCTTTGAAGACCCTTAAGTTTGGGAAGGGGAGAACATGTTACACATAACAGACTTCTTTTTTTTTCTTAGCTGATTCTTATTTTGAAAAAGAATTATTTATGTTTTGCAAGTTTTGATTTAATTTTCTTATTGTTTCTTTGTGTATTTTGTTTTAGCACTGGCAAGACTATGCTAGCCATAAACAAAGGTTTACAGAGGTTAGTATTTGTGTTCAGTAAAAATCTATAATAATCTGTATTGAGCATGTATAAAGCACCCTGCAAAAAATAATAACAATAAAAATAACTTAAATAATAAATTGAAAAGAAGTATAACTTTTTTGACTCTCTTCATGTCCTTGTTTGAAATACTGATATTTTATTTTTTCATTTTTGTTTTATTGTTTTTTATTTGATTGTATGGTTGTGAATAAAGCTCACACTCACCTGATTTAAAAGTAATTTAATGTTTAATTCTTATTTACACCAGTGGAAAATGTTAACAATTATAAATATCTTGATGTCTTAGCATACATTCTTAGAGAATTCTTATGAACCTTACTTTTCATTATTATTTTAATAGATTCTTCAAGGTATTACTTTTACAGTTATCAGTACTTTTTTTTATATGATTCACACCTATTTTTATATTTATATGGCTGGCAGAGTTTCTAATTTGAAAAGGGGCTAATTTAATGATCTTGACAATATTGAGAATTTTTTTAATTTAATAGACCATCTTAAAGTCATGCAATATGTCTTATTTTTCAATTTTGTATTACTAATCTTTCTTTCAGATAATTATTCTCATTAAAAAATCAAGTTAATTTTTTTTAAACAATTTTTCTTATTTATTTGTGCAATTTTTATTTCCATTTTGATGTCATTAATGATTAGACCTCACTCCATTCGAATCCACTGATTTTCACTTTATTTTGATACACTGGACAATCAATTTTTTATAATTATTTCTTATATCTTGTAGTTTGGTTTATTAATGACATAAATGAGACTGAACTATTATATATATATATATATATATATATATGTGTGTGTGTGTGTGTGTGTGTGTGTGTGTGTGTGTGTTGAAATTAATCATTAAAATTACTTTAAATTCATAGCAATATCATTCATAATCAAATGTTTAGGATAAATGTAATGCCAATTACCAAGTTCATCATCGCTTTTTGACTCAGTCTTTCTTTGGTACTTTCTTTTTTCATTCAAATGGTTGAATGAGTTTTCACTCATGAAAACCACATTATTGATGATTATAAAATGATTCATTTCAATTTTTCCTAACATTTAGGTGTCCATCGGCTATGGCATTATTCATTTAATCTGGAATTATCCCAAATAAATGTATCATTAATTTTAGTAACTTTTGTTAAAATTGTCCAATTATGGGGTATTAAGTTTCAAATTACTTAATGAATAAGTGGGCTTTTCCTAGTACTAGTTTAGACGTTGTTAGAATTTGTTAGATACTTTTTTCAATTTAAGTTCGGGGGCTCAGGTTGGCCGTGCAAGTTAAGGCATTGGTCCTAATTTCACATGGTAGACCTAAAGTGGCGGGTTTGATTCCCACCCTGGGCAGTAGAAATTTATTTAGTGACAGACTCATTAAATAAACTCCTTGGGCCCACCCTGGCTAGAAAAGGGTGGTAACCTGTAGATAACCCGTCCCGATTAGCCTAGTGGCATAAAGTGGACGTAAATAATAATAAACAAATAAACAATTTAAATTCAATTTAATGGTTTATTGGATTGACCTTTTTCATTGCATTTATTATCTTTTTAAACCGCTGGCCCCTATTTCCTGAAATATATGTTTTTAGGTCGTATTAAAGGAAACAGGATACATTTAATGAAATTTATATACATACAGATATTAGAACATTTTTTGGACTGCACTGATGCATACTCAATTTCTTAAACAGTATGTGTAGTCTCCCATTTATTTATTTTTAACAAAAATAAAATCTCAGGCTTTAATATTGGTGAATAAAAATTTCAATGTTTTATGAGAAAACATTCATGTTCTCCAGGACAATATTATTCTTATTTAATATTGAAATAACACCGAATGACTGTTCTAAAATTCTATATTGAGTATGTAGCATAATAGATAGAAAACATCATGGTACAGAATATAATAAGATATAAAGAAATTTAGGAAACATTAGTCAATTTTAATGGTAATACCTTTTCATCAATATTTGGTTTGTATCTATTTAATTCTTTTTGCTAATAAGAACATGATAGAGTACTTTTAGGTTGCCAGTTGCTCTCTCTCCTCTCCAAGTTCCATGAGCATATTTAAATATTAAAGGCAGTGGTTAATTTCATTCTTAATCTATTGAATCCTTTATCATTGAATTAAAGTATCACAGGTTCTAACACATTTAAACTAATATAATTAGTTTTGCCTTTGAAATTTAAATACAATTGCATGACTCAAATCCAGAACAAGGTGGGCTTAGGTCTAGTTTCATTTTAAATCGTGAAGTCCTATTCTACTGCTACTAGTACTAGTACTACTGACTGCAACATTGAAAGGATCAATGAGTTCTCTTGACGAATTTTTGAAAATATTTTGAAGTTTTTCATAATGCATTTTAGGGAGTTTGATTATTCCTAAATAGATAGTCATTGGGCAACAGGTTAACACCCTTGGTTTTGTTTGTGTCATAGGTTGTTGGTCCAAAAAGTGTATAGGATCCCTTTGTTTAAGTATGTACTTGTTTTCTACAATCTGTCATATAATAAAGTTCAGTTTCCTGAATGTTAGAATTTGTTTTCATTCATCTTAAATAGTATTACTATTTAAATCCCCTTTAAAATACAAATTTATGTTGGGAGAAAGTGATCAAATATCATTATTTACTATGTTAAAATAGCAGTGTTCTAAAACCAAGCACATGCAGTGTTTATTCTAATCCAGTTTGTCTTCTTACAGTGTATTTTTAAAAGCTCATATTTAACCCTCTTAAGACCATGTTGTCACTATTGTCATTAAATTTAATTAGTGATTCATGTAACTAAAGTAAGTTTATATGCTATCACCTAGCTTTGAATCATTAGAGACATTATTAATGAACTCTACTTGTTCAAAGCTATGGAATAATTATAATCTTTATCTAGTTCCATAAAATTTAAATTAATCTGGAGAAAAATGGGAAGAATTAAATACATACATAAATATGTTCACATCAAACAATACAAAAACTCTTTCTATAACCTCCCTAGCAGATTCTCTCTACCATGTAGTATATATGTGTAACATATTCAGTATTGTACTAAAGGAATTAAGTGTCTACTATTTTATATATATATTGGATTTTAGATAAGATTAATACAATTTGGTCTTATACATTGATTGACGTTATGTCTACAGATTTTGATTGATTCCTTATAAAACTAATTTCTTTGTTGTCTTAGTCAATATTGCTGAATCTTAGAGAGAAGCCTACAGCCATCAGTGACCCCATTACCCATGGTTGCATTGAGCTTTAATATTATTGTTAACCCTGCGTGGTACACATGGTTTTTTAGACATATTTGGTATTTGGTGGCCTCGGAGGCGTATAGAAAACAAAATTCAAAAAACATTTGTTGGGACACGTAGAGACAGATAATTCTGGCAACAATAAAGGGAATTGCATTTACCATATTTCTAGTTGCTTGGTCACAGCATCAAAATTTTAATGCCATATTTATTAGGCTTATTGGGGATAAAAATTTTAAATACGCATTTTCCTCTAAAGCCAACAAGTTGTTCGTTGATTGTAAGGTATGGGTTTGGTCGTAGTTAGACTTGCAGTTCTCAATAAATTTACTCCATATTTCTGAAATAGGTGCGGCTCTGTCCGTTCTTCACCTTTCTTCCCGGGTTTCCCTGATATCAAATTGGAGGCAGGCACCAATTCATTTAAAGCGGTTCAAAGTCATTGTGGCTCTAAAAATATCTCCTGAAATTTTTGGGTCGAATAAGCGGTGATTGGCTACTCGATTGCTCTTCATAGCTCCGGAAAATATTAATAGTCCCAGAAATGCATCTAACTCTTCTTTCTGCGTGTCGTAAGTTGGATTTGCTTTTCTTTTGCCTGAAAAAATTACGGATTTTCTATGCATTTCTAATACTTTGTTGACCAGATTTTTATCAAGAATATCTTCATCTATAAAAGATTTGAAAAGTTCTACTGGTTCAATAGTCCGTGCCGCATTATTATAAGTCCTAATTCCTTTGTATACAATGTTTTTAGTGGGTGTCTTCCCTGGGGGTTTAGTTGTCCAGATAGTTTCTTTGTCTTTTCCAAGTAGTTCTTCAGTTTGTATTAATATCTTAGAATATGTAACCTGGTCTATTCCTTCTGAACTACCTTCATTCACGTTTTCTGTTTTTATTATTTTAGAATTTCGGTACCGAGAATATTTTTTTCCCTTAGAAAAACATGCCATTTCTTTTATGTTGGAAGTGACATGCTCTTGTAATTCTTCTTCATCTGGCATATAGTCTGGGTCTTCATCAGTATTGTCACAGCTGTCTTCGGAAAAAACCTCTTGGTCAACAGTATCTTCTCCTTAATCCTCTTCCGACTCAAGCAATTCGAGATCTGCTCAAAAATTAGATCTTGTGGAGCAGGCGTATTGAGAATAATCTATACAAGAACACTATACGTTTGGGAGGCGTACACCTACCCATAAGTCCTGGAACACAACACGCCTGAGAGGCGTACAAGAATTTACGTAGAAGTTACACTATACGTTTGAGAGGCGTAGTGTGTTTTGGAAAAACAAAATTAACTTCCCTGTAGTTCTTCTGGCCGATGTGAATAACTCGGGTGTCTATGACTGACTGAGTGAAGAGAGCACTGCTAGAGGGGCAAGAGGGAGGGTACAACAATGAAGTGGTGGAGAGCATTTTATGGCGAAGGTACGCCTCTGAGGCGTATACTGTGACACGCAGGGTTAAATAACATTTTTTAAATTAATTTCAACAGAGACCCTCACAGGAATTGACATTGTCACTCCTATTCATTTGGAACATTGGCACACCGACCACGCCCCATAATCATTGCAATCCAAGGAGCATTAGCTAGCCTTAGATCTGATTTCTGCCACTTTATTAATGTCGATAACAGACTTAAATTTAATTTATGTTAAAATAAATGATTAAAACTGAAATGAGATTGGTTGCAAATTATTTAATACATAATTATTTCCAAAATTATGGAAATGTTGTGTACATTACCTGTTTAAATAATAATTGTAGAAATTAAATCACATCTACTGACTGCATGTGATATACTATAATATATCTATTATCTGACAATGGATAGTTATGAGTGTTAGGGGAGAGGTCCTGGGCAAATTTGAAGTTTTGGGCTAAATTCCCACATGGGAATTGACATTTACTTAATTATGGACTCACCAAATAAATCCATTTCAGCAAGGTTCCAACCTGGGAAGAAAAGGGTGTTACTGGCTTGTTTAGTCTTAGTGATATAAAGTGGACCATAATTTTAGATAAAATAAAAAATGGGAATTGGGAAGAAGATATATTTTATTTTGTCTAATGATTACTGGTATTGGTATTACTGCTTCTTCTTGCCTATTCCATATTACATTATGATTTCTCTAAATGTTACATGAATAACTAGAAAGTTATTAATATTTTAATGTATTCTCCTATTGTACTAGATACAGAAACTATTATCTTAATTCATAAAAAAAAGATATAAGGCTAAACATATTCACAGAGCTCTATACTTTCTTAACTATTTATTTATTATTTATTAACGTCCACTTTTTGCTGCTATGGCAAATTTGGAAAGGTTACCACCCTTTTCTAGCCAGGGTGGGACTAAGGATTTTATTTAATGAGTTTGTTACTAATTCTAATACTTCCTATTGCCCAGGCAGAAATTTAACTCTTGTGAGATTAAAGCCAACGCTTTAACACACATGGCTAACCTGAGCCCCTAGATTAGCTCTGTGAGTTAACTGGTCATTTAAAATAAGCTTTTAAGTTTGTTAAATATATTATATCTTTATCTTGAATGTAATTTCCTATAATTATTTGAAATTTCAAATAATATTTTCTATAGATACTCAAAATCAAATTACTAAAATATGTCCAATATTTATTCCAATTTACCATTATACAATAATTTCAAAAATATTTTATCTAGTTTAGTAATGTTTTGCCCCAGATGTTTTTATTACTTTTTGTTTTCTGTTAAGTATTTATTTCTGTTACATTATATCTATTAATATTCAGCTACATCACACTTTTCCAAAGGAATTTATTTTATATTTTGTTCTATTAACATTGAAAATATGTGGAAATTTAAATAGTATATTAGACGTGTGTCTAACATGGATTTTACATATCCATTTATAGTATTACTCTCTGTTAGTATCTCTTCTTGATTCTTGAATGTACTGCAACTAGGAAATGTGAAGCCCGACAGTTTGACAGGACCACCAGCATATCTGGTCTATCTTGGGGTATTCACACAATTAGTTTTTCTTACTTATCCCCCCCCCCCAGTTCCTGAAATGTTCATATAAGCTCTTTAACAGTACCTTCCAATACTACTATATTTTAGTTTGAGATTAATACATTGTCTGCACAGGCCATGCACTGTGTGAGCCTGTTAATATGACATCATCAGGATTTGTTCTTCTTTTTTGGATTGCCACACCTACTAAAAGGTTAAACAGTCCAAGCAATAATTCATTGTTAACAACCAGTAAAATGATGTATGAAATAAACCATAATTTATAATAAACTCTGTTTTCTGATAATGACTTTAGTAAAACAATAAAATGAAAAAAAAAGAAGAAAAAAAGGCATTTACCAACAGATGTGAATTTCTCCAAGTTGAAGTCCAACTATTCTTTGATTTTGAGACATCTTTATGGCATTTATTACATTCACTCCATCTTATCCCTTCATATTTTGGACTCTTTGCTGTTCAAATGAACAGTAAAATTTATAGGGGAATTCATCATTATTAATTAGATTTAATTTATTCGTAAAGATTCATTACTTAAAAAGTAAGTCACTTATTCTTTAGCTTACTTACTTTAATTTACATTCTGAGGGGCACAATTAGTTTTATTTTTCCAGTTATTTTAAAGTAATGTACCATTATTTAATGAACTTAACACATTTGCTCAATTGATTGAATAATTATATATTTTGATGATGTATTACTCTAAATTCAGTTGTACTGAAAAATACTTTACTGATAATGGTTCAGCTGTAAACAATTTTTGATCTTCTATCTTTCGTATTAGTATTTTATTCTTCTGAGAAGAGTTCACTTCTAAGGGTTGGTTGGCACAACCCAGACAAGGCATAGTCCTGGGTCAATAGTTATGTATTGCTGACAGTCTCACCTAATTATTGGACTGTTCTTTGACAAATTAGGTTTTTGAAGAGCCATACAATCAGTGGAAAATATGCTTACCTCACATCCACCAACTGTGCATAGCAGAACCTCCTCTTTCTAATCCTGTTGAGCTTTAAATTTTAGTTTTTGCCTAAATATTATTTCAAAATTTAATTATTTACTTTCATATTTCTTTAATATTCATTACCCACGAGAAAAATATGTTTTCGGTTGGATTCTCAGAAAAACTAAATATTTTTGGTCACTTTGATAAGGAGTAGATATCCATTTACATATGCTAATTATAAAGCTAATTTCATTCAATATCCAATTAATTGATAAATAGAATTGCTCCTTTGTTTTAATTGTACTTATTACACAAATGAATAGGAGATAAAATTACTTTTATATAGTTTAAACAAACTCTGAATTTTTAAAACTTTTCTAGTTTTGTTTTTTTAGGTATTTTATAAATGGATAAAAGGTATTGTGATACTGTTAAGTTCCAAATATTTTAGGAATGACAGATGCAAGCACAACTTTTGACATTGATCAATTTATTGTGAGTCTCTTTTTTTTCCAGATTATTTTTTGTCTCCAGATGTTGTTCCTGTTATCCTTAAATTTTAAATAGTCGGTTGCTGGATAGTTATAACTGCATAGTTGGTCATTTACAGTTATTAACAAAATTGTTCTTGATTTGTTTGTAAATATCATTATTTTTGTGAATAACACATTCATTTGGGATGGATCTGAAATTCGAAAACATTATTAACTATACCTAGGTGATAAGAATTCATATTTAATCATTATGTAAATACCTTTAATGAAGCTATTTCTCATTTCCTGATATTACTTCTGTGATTCAAGCATCCACAACTCTATAAGGCATGATCTAATTATAGAAAACAGCATGATTCCCTTTTTATTGGGGATAAATAAAATTTTAACTGGGCTCATTTCTTGTGAATCAATGTATACCCTTTATTATACAGTTAAAGCATGTCAACATAAATCACAATTCGCTTCCTTTATTAATGAGTACTTAATGTAATTTTGCCTAAATGTACAGCAAAGTGGTTGTTATATTAGTATAAATATTACTATAAGCATTTTTAATCAAAATCATGTGAAACTTATTCATATTTATTTCTGACTGCCCAGTATAAAACAATGGGGAAGTGAAATAATAAAACTAATATTTGACTAAACAATAAAAAAATAAGTGTAAGTGTAATATATAAAAGCTTTCCAAAAGAGTGAGCCTTAAAAAATGCATATTTTCTCATAATCACTTGTTTTGTACATTTTACATAGAGAAAGAAACAAACATAATGTATTACAACATTAAGTTAAAAATTAAATCACTGAATATTGTTTGCTCCAAATATAGTGAAAATGGTCTATTGACATCAAACACATGAATATTATTTTCTTCATGCTTTATGTATATTTTATATTGCCTCTATCTGGTTTCGGCAACTGGATCATGGTTGAGTCTTTCCCTTGCCTTGGCTGTATATAACTCATGCGCAGCAAACAGAAAGTACACATGGGTGCACACACACTGGCTCACTGAGAATAAAAAGAAATTGGTCCCTAGTATTTACTTGCTTGTTTTCCATAATAGCTAAGAATAAAGATTAATTGTTGACTTAAACACTTAAAACAGTAACATCCCATTATTAGCTTGTTATTAATGTTTACAGAACATTCATTACTAATCACTTTTAAACTTTTTAAATCAAGAATGAAAAAAAATCAGTTTAATATTATTATTTCCAGACTTAACTTGTGCGAGTTAAACTATTATAATGATTCATTTATTTTATTTTTATAATCATAGTTAGGCATAGAGAATAACCCACCCCGGCATGTTTGAGCATCCAGTTAAAAAATTGAAAAATTCCAAGTTTATAATTTTAGAGTGAGCTCTGAGTCTCCAGAAGGCTTCATTTGAACACTCAATACTCTTGATTGATGAGGAAGTTCTCCACTTCTAGAAGCAATTTTTCAAAAATGAGAATTCTGTTTAGGTACTTGAACACTGGTGGTCCCTCTTCGCAGATGAGTGTTGGTTTGGTTTCAGACAGTCAGATGATGAGGAATGTGTTCAAAGAAGACTCGGAATGGGTTTCACTTTATGTGCCATATGTGTGTGTGTGTGTGTGTGTGTGTGTGTGTGTGTGTGTGAGACAGCCTTTTCAAAGACTAGTCACCTATAGTATGGGGTGGAATAAATGTCTGTAGCCATGCCAGTCGGATTATTATAAAGTATGGATAATTGACTACAAGAAGATATATTTAGGAAATTCTGGTAACTGTGATCTCTTTTGCTTCATGTATTGGGAACAAGTTTGTGTTAATGCTTGACTGCATGAAGCTCAAGACGTCAACCATTTGTTAGGGTGTTTATCATGAAAACTTATTTTTTTCTTCTTAAATGCTAATCAATCTTGATTAATTCAAACATTATTTCCTGTAATAACTGTAAATAAGTCTTAAAGAACAGGTAATTAGATAAGAAAGATAAAGTAAGAAAAAGTAATTAGTTATATATTGTTAGATGAAATATTTATATGCTAAACTAATACATAGTGAAGTCCGTACGGCCAAACAATCTTAATTCATAATATAATGAAATATAGACCTAATTAGTTATTTCAAGGTCTTGATATTACTGAACAGTCCATGTTTTCTGAATACTCAAAATTTCTAAATAAATTAAAATTACTTGGGGAATGTTATCAAATAGTGGGTTGGTTCTGCCTGTATAAAAAATTCTGTGAAATTTGTTGGTGGGGACTATCAGTTGATCATTGAGTATACCTGGCAAATGCTTTTGATTTGAGATCATCGTTATCAAGCCCGTTGAGGGTGGCCTCCTATTGAAAGAGTTTGCCAGGATTACTTGATGAACAACCTGATGGTCTCCACCAAAAAATTCACCTATTTTTCTTCTGAGGTGCTTGTACTTCAGTGGTTAAATGGTGGGTTCATTTTTGACATGTATACCTTTTGAGCTTACACAGGATTAATAAATAATATTTATGCTGTCCTCAGTTTTGGTCTTCAAAGCATGCATTAGAAAAGTTAGCTATTATTGTGTCATATTTTATATATATATATATATATAGTTGGTCTAATAACTTTTTGATTTGGATTAACTTGAAAGAATACTTCACCTTGGCAAATATTTGCTCCTAAAAAAAAAGTCTGTCACACAGGGGCTGCGTAAACTAAGCAGATTTCCCACGCGAAGGTTTACAATAGATAAATATGCATACAGGTAATACTACCGTGAATTCTCAGTAAATGTACAATACAAGTTAATCTCTACAATGGAAAGCGGCTGAATTGTAAACAAACAGGCAAGCCAGGCCTCATACTGCCGTATAGACCAGAAAGACAAACAATTAATGAAATATATCTGATTATAACATTAATTTTATTGAAAACAATTTACTAAAGCTAGTGCTGTAATTTATGATGAATCAGAATCAGTTTTATCCCAATTACTCAAATTTTAGTAATCCAAAAACAAAAGAAGGAGGGGGGGGGGTCAACAGAACGTATTTGCATATATCTCACAAAGTAAAAGTTCAATGAAAACAGTATTTGGTATTTAAGCTTCGAATGACATGGTCTATTATATAACAGAACATTGTTTATGTAACACTAGTAGAAGTGGGGATTTACTGAAGGCTTAAAACTGGAAAAGGCAAATATACCAATATTTATAGTATTTATATTTTCAATAAGATTGATTCTGTACACTTTTTCGATCCAACTTATAGTAACGAAGATATTTCGAATTTTCAAAATTCTTCTCCTCTACACCCCCCCTCTCCCCCTGGTCCGATTTCAGCTGTTAACAAACTTGATCTTATTTTTACATAAAATGACTAAATGTCGAGTTTGGTAACGATCACACAAAAATTGTGATTGCTAGAGCGGTACAGACAAATATATATATATATATATATATATATATATATATATATATATATATATATATATATATATACAGTTTTGAACGAACCTCATTCTCGTCATCTACTGGGTAGGATCGATGGACTATTGAAGAAAAATTTCAAAAATTCCGTCATGAGTACAATCTCAATAGCTGATTTCCCTTAAGGGAAATCTGCTAATAAAAATAAAACAGACCTACAGAGAAACTTATTAATGGCTTTTTATTTATTCCATGAAGGAGGAGATTAAGCTCTGAATATACATAAATATATAAATTATTGTTTTAAAACAGGCCTGCTAAAGTTATTTTTAACAAAAAGAAAACCTTTTTAAACTTATCTTTTAGGAATTTATTGTGTCTGGCATAATAATTAAGAGCACCTGAAAGAGCACAAAGCAGATTGTTCAGTCATATTTTTCAGAGCATTGGCACATTAAGGAAAATTGAACTGTTAATGCTGGTCTTACACAAAATAACTGATTTATTTATAAATAATTGACTTTTTTATTTACTTTATTGATTCCTTATTTAATGTTTCTTTTAAATGTTTTTTTGTGAAGCACTGCATGCCAATAATCTGTAATATATTAATTTTATGATGTAGCTGAAGTAACTATTTGTGTATTTGTCATTTTTAACTGTACTGGTATGTAATAAGTGTTGCATAATTTTGAATAATTGAAATTTCAGCATTAATTCAGAAATTTTGTGTTTCAGGTACTCTCCTTTGGCTGGTGATCTTTTGGCGAATTCAATGCTCCCTGGTAATGCTATGAATGGTTCTGGTTGGTGTATTTTTGTCTACAACTTAGCACCAGAGACAGAGGAAAATGTTCTTTGGCAACTGTTTGGGCCTTTTGGTGCCGTCCAGAGTGTAAAAGTCATCAGAGACTTGCAAACGAATAAATGCAAAGGATTTGGATTCGTTACTATGACAAATTATGATGAAGCTGTTGTTGCTATACAATCACTTAATGGGTATACACTTGGTAACCGTGTCCTACAAGTGTCATTCAAAACAAACAAAAGTAAAACTTCATAAAGCTTCTGTTCTTATTATTATATAAATATTTATATATTTTTTTTTAATAACTTTTCAATCTGTGACATAATGTCTAGTCATTGGTTTTGAAACTGTATAACCCCCGAAGATCTCTAGTTTTAATTAATTAAGGTACACTTATATAAGTTTTAATTACTTGTATCAATGTTCAACAAATTTAAATGGGATTATACAGCCTTAAAACCTTAAAATGTTTATACATACATATATTAATATATAATGTATGTATATTTGTACATACATGTTTGTCTATATATACATATATGTAGAGATATACATATTTATTTGAAGTATTTTTCAAATAATCAGGTTCTTAATACTAGTCGAAACTAGTGCAAGTCCTGTGTTTCCTACACCATCTATGCGTATAATAAATGCAGGTATAAGTAATATTAGCTCTATATTGCCAGTTTTATTGTTTAATATATATATATATTTATTATTATGATTATTAATTCTACAATTAATAATGATTATTATTATTATTGTTGTTGGTAGCCATGTAGATTCAGCAACAGTATCTCATAAGAGTGTTAGTTAGTATTTCAATGTTGTATTCATGCTTTCTCTAATTTAGTATTCATTCTTTGATTTGTGGTTTTGTAATATGACTCATTATTAATATATATGTATTATGCCTTTTTTTATGAATTTTAAAGTCACAGTATATTTTAATGAATAGTTTTTGTGCTGTCTATAATTAAATGTTGAATCTTATTTGTGTTCACTGGTGTACCAACCAATTTTTTTCTGAATATTTTCCATTGTTTTAGAAATGTTAATGCTTTCCTTATATTATGAATTTAGAAGAAAACAAATTTAGAAAGATTTCTATCGAGGTTTCTTTCTATTTGTAGTCTTGTGAAGTTTTACAATTTTGTCATTGATTAAATAAAAGAGTACATGTAATAATCGTGTGCAAAGCTACCATCACTATTATAATTATTATTGTATATATTAAGGATATATATATAGAGAGAGAGTTGAAAACTCTAATATAAATGAACTTGGACCTGAAGTTATGATTATTTTACTATCAACTGCCAAAATTTGAAAGAAATATTATTTGTATAAATCCATTATACGAAATGGATACATTTAAAATAACCAGGAGTATATCAATGATGGATTAATTTATTGTTATTTTATATAGTGATAATAAAACCTTTCAGAATATCTTGATAGTTGGTACATAACATAATGTATTTATATTTATTTTGTTAATGGTATTCAAATACCATGTATTATTTATAAATAGAAGTTGTGCTTTATGTTTTATTTATAATTTTTTGTACTTTATTTATTTAATTAAAGTTGTGTCTGTAGGTTTTCTTCAAATAATATTTATTTTTCATTGAATAATATTTAATTTTTGATTAACAATTTTTTATTGCAATGTTTGTTTAATGGTTTGTTTGAGTAATCTCTTTTATTTTTTTAATTTCGTTTATTTTTGCTTTGATAGTTTGATTTATTAAAAACTAGAGTAAAAATGTTGAAATTATTATTTCATAATTTTTTTTTCAAGTTTTGGTGTGTTTTATGTTTGATTAATGTGTTAAATTTTAATAAAACAAAGCATTTATATGATCAAATAATTTTTTTTGGATTGTGGTAAGGGGGAAGAACACAGACTTGCACATTGAAGCATGAAATTTATGTTCATTAATCACATTGTTATACTATTTGTTTGTATAAGTATTTCATGAAGAAATGTTGGTATCAACGCTCAACACCTTCATGCAAGAGGCTTATAGAAACAGTTAGGTATGTTGCAATGTGTTATAAAGCATTCCGAGAACATATACATGCGTGGGAGAGGTGATTGTACCTGTTAAACAGTATTTACTCTGCGTAATTTTGTTTGAAAAAGAAAATGTATAGAATAGTCTTCTTTAAGATGAAGGCCTACAATGATAGATAGTTCCTCTATATTGAGGGATATCAGTTTTTTGCACTTAGCTCAAATAATTAATAATCAATACAAATCTGGATAAAAGTATCAAAATTGTTTACAATCATTTTGCTCAAAAATAATTATTCTTGGCTTCGAAGATAGAATGATTATTTTAAATTGAAATAGGTAAAACTGTTGTTCAAGAACAGTTTATTTCATTCAATATGATTTTTAAAATACATAGATAATAGCAATCATTGCATTGTTTATGTTTATTTTTAACAGATGTCTAATATTCTGCAATAAATTGTGCAATACATTCGAAATCTGGTTTTGTTATATTTATATATATATTTTGGTATTAATTCCTGTTTTTAGAAGTTTAAGTGTCATTATCAGTGATCATATATTAAGTAAGCATAGGTTGTTAGGCAATCTGAAAATCAAAATGAAGCATACGGTTCCTTCAATTTCATTTAACAATATTATTTTTTTTTTTTTAATTTACTCCTTAATAAATTAATTTGTGATAGCATCATTTTAAAAATACATTTTCTTATTCACAAAACACACCTACACACACACTCACACACATACATACACACACGCACACACACACACACACACACACACACACACACACACACACACACACACACACACACACAACACACACACACACACACACACACACGCACAAACACATAAACAATTATTTACATAAATGCATGTTTTTGCCTGCATAACAATATATGATTGCGTTCTATTAAATTTACAAGAAACAAATTTACTTATTACAAATTGAGGAATATTAATTTAAGTTATCAATTTCTCTAGTCATCTAATAAAATATTAATGCCATTGAGCCTGCTAAATAAGATCTTAATTTTGTCTTTGACATATTATTTTATAAAAAAATATGTGTATGTTGATTCATCTTATGTGTTGAAATGTATATATTGAAAATGTAATAGTTTTAATGCTGTTGGGGTGGTAAAGATGTAAAGTGATGTAGGTGTATCAGAAAAATGGTTTAGTGAGAATGGGATTCAAAGGCATGATAAAATATGAAATTTGTGATATCAAATATTTGCATTTAAATTGTTCAAAGTAAAAGAACATTGGACAACATAGTTATCCAATAAGTTTCTTTGATAGTTTTGTCTTTAATTCTTCAATTTGTAGAGACTGTAATATAAATCCTTTGAGTATAGCCAAGTTTAGAAGAAAAAAATAATAAAAAAAAACGATGTTGAGAATATCACAGGCCTAACATTTTTCCTTACAATGTAGAGTCCAAATTATTTAAAAACTATAGAGGGGTTTATTTAAATATTTTTATCTATTTTTTATTTAAATAACATTAGTTATAGTTGTGCTTGATAAGTAATTGTAAAAATATCCACTGAAACATTATACTATACCAAAAGAGAAAAATTAAAATGTAAGTATATGTGATGTAAAAAAGAACTCTGATATTACTTTGATTTCTTTTATAAGGTATAGAAATGAGACAATACTTCTATGTGTACAAACTCCATGAATAACTTTTCAAACATTCCAAAAATTTTATAAATTAGAAAAACAATCATACTATCCAGACAGTAAATTTATTAATTTATATATGTCCACACCATATTGTTCAGCCTTGTTTCATGTTATTTCCCTTTCTCATTTTAAAACGATTTTGCTAGAATATTGTTAAAGGCCTGTAATAGTACATAATCAGGACCATTTCATTGTAACATAAATTAATCTTGAATACTATTTTATATTCTTGTAACAGTTTTCAATGTAAATAAATTATGTTGAATTAATCTTTAAATTAGAAATTCATCACTACTGCAGAATCCCTTATCCTCTCCTTGAAGTAAACTTTTTTTTAGTCAACCGTTGGTTTTTACTATCAGGGATACTTTAACTTTAGGAAACATCCCATCATTAAAGTTCTTTTTCGGCCAATAAAGATTAACTTTTTATTATAGAAAATAAATATCCACAAAATAATGTGTTCAAGTGCAGGAGACTTGTTAATAAAACTTTAAAAAAAAAATAAAAAAAAATACAGAAATATAATAATGTGACTGGGATTTAATTAAGTAGTGAATGTACTTAGGTGGATTAGGATCAGAATGAAGACTGTTCATATAATACTGGTACAAAATCATAACACATTTTATACAGTCTAGTTAATGGTTTTCCCCCTAGTTACTGATATTACAGAGTAATTCCATTTCCAAGTTCAAAGAAATTATTTTTAATGCAAGTCAGAGCAAAGTTTTATAGTTTGTAAGTAAAACACCAGAATACAATATGAAATCACACATTTCATTGTGTGTGCACAATATATATGTTTGTACTGGCCAATTTTAAATATTCTATACCTTAAGGTACTGCATAAACATACAATTTCCATTTAACATTTTATTTATTTAACATATATATTTTCCACACACAAAACACTATGATATAGTCATCCATTCATTGTAATATTGTAATATATATTAGTGTGATATATAAATGTGGTGCTCTGAATGTATATTATGCTCATAAAAATTAGTACTGGCCATAAAGGAAGATTTGGCAAAGTAAATAAAGGTGTAAAAATTGTATTTATTGTCATATTTCTTATAAAAACAAAGAAAACTTGTTTGAAGGCATACGTCCATAGAGTGTTGTTATATGCAAGATTGCATTTTTGTTACAGTAGAAAAAATGTAACATTGTGGGATATGTATGAAGTATATTTATAACTATCATATCCAATTGTTAATATATAAGTATACCTTTCTTGCATGTAAAAATAAACAACGTGATGCTAAATACGTAAGTGTACATAAATCTTAAGTATAGAGCCTCATTAATTAGAGATTAAAGCTTTTTAGGCAATTTTGATTTGATTTTTATTATTTTAATCATTTTCACTTTTTTTCCCCTTTTTATTTTGTTATAATTTGGTAAATAAATCAGATCTTCCAAATAAATACAATGCAGCCTCATTCTTTGTATAGATATATTTAATCTATGTTTCATAGATTATGGTTAGTAACAGTAAAAGTAAATTTACAACGAGAAACTAATTTAAATAATATGTTCATAACTGATGTAAAAAAAAAGAAGGAATATAAATATATATAAAAAAAAAGAGAGAACTAATCAAATGTGATAATGCCAATATTTTGACCCCAAAGTGCATGTTGTACAGTTACACTTTCTAGATAAAATGTCACTTATATTTAATCAATATTATAGGCACACAGGGTCAGATTTTTTTTTTTCTTTATCATGACACAAATCTAGTCAACCAGTGGACATTGTTATGTAAGAATTTGTTATACTTATATATTAGCTGTTTTTATGTGTACATCACAAAAATCATATTGGCACTAAAAAAATTTATTTTAAAACGTCCTTATTTTTTTTGTAATGTACATACGTTATTAAAAATGATCCATTTCAACAGTTACCTAGAATAAATAGACTGTAAATAAAGTGTCAAAAATCACAGAACGTGTTTGGGCATTGTAAAGCAGGCGAATTAGAGCAAGACACAATTTACTTCTAAGAAATTAATGATGTCAGTCAGCAAATTTCATTTGTGTGAATAGTAGGCCTATAAAAATCTGACTTTTTATTATTTGCCCTTCTTAGGCAGAAAGATTATCATATTGCTTATTTTATTATTATTTTTTAGCCCTTCCTAAACAAGAACAAATTATTTGCTCGTAGTGTTTACTGATGTTCAGATAAATATATATAAATTATAAATATATATATATATAAATATAAATATAAATATATAGGCTGTGTACATGTAGTAGTTATGTAAAGAAAAGAAAAACGCTCCTGGTTCCAATTGTAAATCTTATAATTTTTCATTATTTTAATGATTATTAATTTGTTCATTTGAAGCATTTTCCTTAATTAAAAAAAAATTAGTTATTTTAAATTAAATTCTGACATTTAGCACACTCCAAAAGGCCATTAATAGGGTGTGATATTTTCTTCAAAAATTAAAAAAATATATATAATAAATATGAACCAACAATTTTTGCTTTACATTCCCAATTATTTCAATTATTTTTGTCTAATTTTTTTATGATTCCAAGAGTTGTTCTCCCATGGTTTGATGTAGAAATTAAAAGTCAACTTTTGTCATTGAGGACATTCTAGTTTAGGTGACCACTTCACAAATGTTAAAGAGGAAATTAGATTTTTATCTACTGTTAAAAGTAGCACATCTTTGAGACCAATTGTATAAATTTTAATTTGGTCATTGTTATTCAAATGCTCAGGTATATAACTTGTCATAACTATCAATGTTCGCTAAGTTTGAAATGTTAGGTCTCATGTAGTAAATATCAGCACAACGGTTGCCACATGTAAATATGTACAGCGTTTGTGTTTCATGCATTTGACTTCTAATTTAATTTCCTAATGTTGTTATTTCACTCATTATTAAATATTTAATTATTAAAAAAAAATCTGGTTGGGAAATGTTAGAAATCAAATGCAAGAAACTATTAAATAAAAATAATATGTAGTGATTTATATATAATTGGAATGAGGTACTTTTGAGGAAAATATCATTGATAAGTATTATTTTTATTGTCCCATATTCTATATATATATATATTTAAGGCCCATAAATTAAGTCTTGAAAATTGAAAATTTTCAAAGCTAACTAAGAGAGTTAAGCTCCTGTTGTTCCAGGATTTAATTGTACTTTCTTAATAACCTGAATGATTCTAGTAGAATTATAATGTTCGTACTTAATTAATGTTATGAAATTTGATTTCATTGTTTTCTACAAAATATTATTATGAAAGTAATGTCACACAGAATTCAAGTTTTACTATATTTTGACATTTTTTTTCAGTGAATGTATATTATTATTTACTTATACACTAATAAAAGTATATGAAATTTTTAAAACTCTTTTTACTCTAGGAAAAAAAAAGTTACCTACAAGAGCATGTCTGAGGCAATAAATATCTATGTGAAAATGGGCACTTTCACATTGCAATGAATAGGTAGGATTATGTATGTATAAGTCCAATTATAGGTTCAGTTGTAGAAATTGTTAGGTAAATTACAAATTGTGTATTGTCTTTAAATTTTATGTACTGTGTTACCATATAGCTCATTAGTGTAGATTACCATAGATCCCTTCATGTACTTGCGCTTCCAAGTACGTTGTAGCACAAAAAATAAAAATATTTACCTGCTATGCAACAACATAGTTCTATGAACACCATAATTTTTTATGGTGTATTAAATAAATAATTTTGTGTGATAATCATCACACTGTTTATATTGTACCTTTAATTCTTTACTTATATATAAACTAAAGAAATAACTGCGAAAGGCAGCTGATACAAGATGGCATAAAAGTCATGCCATAATTAGGCTGTGTCACCCAGGGTGCACAATATTTATGCTTCTCTTGACAAAAAAATGCACTGAATTAACTTAAATGTCAAAGGGGCATTTATCAGTGTATCCGTGTCCATTGATGTTCCATTTTTAGAGTGATGATTATATGACATGACTTGTATACCACCCTGTATAAATTGTTTCAATATCTTTCTATAACATTCTTGCTTAGACTTGACAGGTAACTGTCTTATTGTTTGCTTATATAATGTACACAAATATCATAACTACTTTGTGTCTATTAGTTGTCTATTTATATTTTACATAATACACTCTAATTATAAAATGAATGTTTGGCTTCCTATGTAAATTTCTTAATTTTTACACTTTGGTCCCCAATTTTGGAGTGATAACTAATTATTAAGGAAAACCTCATAGTCTCATATATATATATATATATATATATATATATATATATATATATATATACACACGTATGTATATATATATGTGTGTATATGTATGTATGTGTGTATATATATATATATATATATATATATATATATATATATATATATATATGTGTGTGTGTGTAATGTATGTATATATATATATATATATATATATATATATATATATATATATATATATATATATATATATATATATATATATATATTCATATATATACATATACATATTTAATTGTGCATTTTAATTCTAATGTTCTGTGTGACCCCCTGATTATTTGCTGTGTTTGAATGACCAATTATGTTATGGTAAGTTAAGATGTCTCTACAATATTGTTACCATATTGAGAGTTTAATTGGTATACTGTTGTAAATCCACATTACCATATAAAGCAACAGTATTTCAATTGGGTGAATAGTGAGGTATACATTTTTCAGAAGTATCTTTCCATAACAAACTTTGTTGTAATTGCAATATTTGTACTTTTCCATGTTAAGGACTCACAATAAATTATTTAAAAAATATATAGTTTTTATTTATAATCTTCATTTCCTTCAGTCGTAACAGACTGAATCATTGACACCTTGAGTGGGGTTTAACTGGATTAAACTAAAGGCTACCATCAGCAAAAAGCGGCAGATGTTTTTTTTTTTTTCTTTTTTTTTTTTTTTTTTTTTTTTTTTTTTTTAAGTTGTGCATTTTTATTTTTTAATAAGAAATAATTAATTTCTAATAGTTTGTTATATTGTAAAGTTGGTTCAATGGGTCTATTCCATGTTGTGTCACCAGTGAGTCCAGTAGCAAAGTGACATCATACTGCTTCAAAAACTGTAATCACAGTTTGTTACTGTTTAAAACTTTTTTTATAAATACTATTCAATTCGTCAGCCCTTTAATTAGTTCTGATAACCTGTGTTTGAAGCTTGTCTTTGATTAAAACATATTTTGCTTCATTACATGGACTTTCCTTCAAGTCTTATTTTGTTAATATATTTCTTATTTGAATATTATTAGATTAAAGCACTGTTTGTACGTTATGATAGTTTCATGAATATAAATCATAATTATTGATAGTTTTGTTAATATTTCCTCTTGGCAACCTTTGGTTACTGATCATTATGTGATATGTATTGAGATCACAAATTGGGGTTTTAAACAAAAATCACCATTTTTGAGCTCTCCAACAAAACTCCGAACCTTGGAAACACCTGTATTATCTAGCCCACAATAATTAATTGACCCAACTCAGTGCTTATCATACTATAAATGAACATTGTGTCTTGCACTTGCTACCCATTTTTTTTTCTTTTCACCTCCTTCAGTGAGGTTACTGAGTCCTATCCAGTTTCGTATAAAACATTTATATCTTTAGATTAAAATTGAACTCAGTTTTGCTAATCTCCTTCATTTTATTTCAATAAAGGTGTCTCATTTTCATTAGCCTTGGAGATTTTTTGTTAAAAAGTGGAAAATTGTACTTTCATTGTTTTTGGCGTGTTATTGCTGGGTGCCCCTTTTTATTCTGTGATGTTTTGGTCGGGTTCTTTAATTTTCAGCTTCTATTGCGCTAGAATTAACATAGTACTGCACATTTGTTTGTTTTAAGAATTGAATCTAAACTTCTGTAAACTTTAATGTAATATCAAAATCAAAGATCATCACATTTTACCCAAAAATAGTTTTGCAGCGTTGAGCATATAATGAAATTATATGTGACTGCATTACAGGAATTATTAATAATGAAGATATATTTATTTGTGTTCTCATGTGTATTTTATTGTGTTTAACACATTTCAATGTAAACTAGCCTCCTATTATTTATGTGTTCTTTTTTTATTTTTGTCTAGTTCAATCTGCATTAACCCAAGAAAGATCTGTCTAATTTTCTTGTATTGTTGCATTATAGTTAGGTGATAAATAGGATTTGCATTTTATCTTACCTTCCTATTAGTGGTTCCTGAAGAATTTGTTTGCTACATTTTTAATCTCAATTAAAGATAGCTGATTGTGAATTGAGAAATAACTTGCTGGCCCAAATAGGGGTTAGACCCATTTGACTTTATTTATCTATTTATTTCATTCGAATGAACCTTACCTCCCTGTTACTTTTTGTATGATATGGTATTTGGTTGAAACTATAAAACTTCTTCTCTGTAAACAGAACATCTGCTTGACATTCATGAACTTGCCTTAGATGGTTTGTGATTCATCTCTACCCCTTCAGTGGTTTTTCTTCTATTTTTGATTATAATTAAAAATATGAATTTTGGTACTCATTGGGAAAAAATGGATTAACTTCTTCTATATTATCCTTATTTAATAGGTTAATGTCCCAAGTATATGCCTGCTGAATTGGGGAGATCATTATAGACAAAATTTATAATAAGAACAATAAGCTGAGAGTCACAACTTCAGAGAATTCTCCCTGCTATCTATATAATCAAATTTGTTCTGTATGTTATTTCTTTCCCACTTATTTTGTATCACCGTGCCCATATCATCTCCTAGGCCATCATATCTTTTAATTTGGGAGAGTATTTTTTTAATAATCTTGTTGCTCCTAAATTATATGGTAAAACCTGTTTTATTCAATAGAGTGCTTACACATACAGTGACACATTGGAGTTCACTATATTTTAAATAACTTGTAAAGTATTTTTTCTAAAACATTACAATTCTGTTGGGCGTAAGACAAATTATTGTTGTTCCAGTTATTTAATTGATATTGTTGCTGCTATATTAGAACATAAGTTAGTAGATACAATTTTAAGAAATAACTGGAGTTGGAGAAATAGGAGACTGAATATCTAGGCCAAAATTAGGAAAGTAAGAACTTGCTGTGACTAATCAGGGTAAGCCAAACTATCAGGGTTATTGATAAGTTCAATCAGTGGGCTGATTGTGAGAGCAGCAACATTTACGTGTATATCTCCAAAATCTTGTGACTATTACTTTTTTATTTTACAATCTATTCTGTTTAGTTATGTTTATCTAAAGCCACATGAGTTATCCTCATTTCAGCCTCAAACAAGGCCCAACAATTGGCCTGGAACTTTGGAAAAATAAAACATTAGCCAAATATGTGTTTCAATCATGAGCAAGCCATAACTATTCCTTTTCATTGAATACCTATGGTCACATACTACAATTTCACCAATTTAATAAAAAAAAATTTTAAAAATGGTTAAACGGCTTGGTTGAAAACCATTATTTGATGGATCATTTCTACTTTCAAAATTCTATTCTGCTTATGTCCTTTAAAATTTCTAAAATTAATTGTAATATTGTCTTCTATTTCATTTTAAAATTCTCTAATACTTATTAATTATATATATATATATATATATATATATATATATATATATATATATATAATTATAATGTTTCTGGGTTACTAAGCTTAGAACACTACTTGCTCGCTCTAGTAGCTCCTTATTTTCCATATGATGCTGAGTAGGCAACAAGGAATGGATACCATTCTGGAATGGATCTCATTGATTACATTGTTGTACTACTCCCAATATTCAATCTCATTTCATTCCCATTCATTATGGGGAAAAACTGAGCTACTCCGTCTTCTTCTAACAAAATAAAAACTGCTGAAAAGACTTCAATCTATCAAGTAATGCATGCAATAGTATTCTTCCATGGAGGATCCATTGTACAAAAATTCCAAAAAGGTTTGAATATTGTGCTCTACAGTTTTTGTAAATTGATTTAATGATTCCAAAGCAATGACAGCTGAAAAATTAAGAAGTAAAGAAACCCACACAATAAAAGAAAAGAGAAAACAATGAAACATTTAAGGTATTTACAGTTAAATAATTTTATTCAAAATGATTTTCTTTGAATAGTCCTAGTTTTCAATATTGTAATTAGACACATTCTCGACTTTACAAAGATTGGGATATATATTGGGCTTACCTTCAATGGAGACTGGTTTTAGAAGGAGTAAAAATTGCGTGGAGGTATGATAACTGAAGTTGCCATCAAAATCCCCTTGAGTTGAGTGTGAACTTCAGATTTTGAGTTTATACACCCAAATTATGATCTCTAAACTCCAAGCAAAATCTTCAGGAATCAATGAAAGTTTAGTGAAAAAGTGTTCAACCATCAGTTTAAAACTGTACTATTTAGGGATTAAACTTTGAAAATGGATTAAAAATAATATTTCCGTGTAAGAATTTATAATTTATAACTATATACCTTAGTAATTTTCAAAATTTATTTTAATCCTAAAGTGTTCAAATATCAAAATATAGTTAAATAATGTCCAATTCACTGCAAGTTCTATTTAATGACAATTACAATTCATTCAATGAATTAAAGAAAAAGCTGTTAGTAGGAGTTTAGTGGTTGTTAATGAGTAATAATTGTCCTCCTCCTTCCAGCTATTGATTTATTATTCAAACGCTGCCCATGATATATTAACTCATGATTTAGTTCTTCTAAATTATGTTATGTGTATGTCTCTAAATGTATGATATTTGTCATTTTATGTCGAGGAATATTAGAGGTGGTATAGTCAGTTCGAGATTTACTATACTTATAATAAGTCCTTGTGAAACCTTTTTCTTCTCAAATTAAATCATAAAAACCTAAAGTATTTTCTAAGTGAGTTTCTTCAAATGTATAAGGGGTTGGATATTAAGGCCTGGCAATTCTGTTGTTGTTTGAAAGTCATTCCATACTTCAATCAAGCAGATAGAGGTTCACCTTCCTGATATAAAAATTTAGATTCCGATCATGTCTATATGGCATAGAGGCCAAACTCAGCTTATAATTTCTTCCAAAGATCCATGCTGGAATTCAGTAAGCCATATCCTCATATCATTTGACCTTCTGAAGATAATGTGGTCGTTTTCACTGAAATCCCTGGATGCATCTTTAGATGTTTTTGCAAATATATATATATATATATATATATATATATATGGATATTCATTTTCGTGCCTTTGTAGCACATAGGTAGTTGACTGGTACCTCTCTGCCCAAGTCGTCGCGGCCATGACAGTATACAACTACAACCTTCCTTTCCCTTCTTCATACTCTTCTCTATACAATGGCCAGAAGTTTGCTCGACAGCAAGATCCTTCTGACAAGGTTCCTCACGACATATAGGTAGCAAGAGGAACATATAGAGACAGTTGGAACACCCACGCACATATATTTAGGGTGTCCTAAGAGACGTTACTTTCCCCCTCCTTTATGTTTTTATATTTCTATATTTTTCTGAGGATGTTTAACCCGAAAGTAATATTGATCTATGTTGACTAGAAATATGATTTCTTGACTCTAATTTCCTTATTTCAAATGGGAGCCCCCATTTTAATTTTTTTTCGGATTTTACGAAAAATTTCATGGATAATAGAATTCTCTCTTGAAATTTTAAAGTAAAACAAACATAATTATTAATTATACTAAAACGAGGTTTTAGTTTTAATACAATAATCGCACCAATCCTGGGAATCTCTGAATTTGTTATTTTTTATGTAATACGCTCAAAACATTATTTGTAAGTGGTTGCAGTGAAGGTCTGAAATACAAAATATCTCTATTGCTATGCGTTGCATCGAAATATGTTTATTATCAGTCAAGTCGAGAAAGATATATTTGCTAAGATTGTTATATGTGTTTTGCTATAAATAAAGTATTAACTGAATCATTTATTTTTTTTTCTTCTTTCAAGAATAGTAATCATGAACTGCAAATCATGCAATTTTTACATTATGCTATTATGGTACTACGTGCACATACATCTTAAATTTCAAGTCCAGAAAAGAGTTCTTGCTAAGGTAAAAATAGAAAGTAGATTGAAAGATGAAATTCATCTGTGCGTGTAAATATTCTTAGTTTACGCAGGCTCAGCGAGACGAACATAGCAAAATTAGTTATGTAAATGTGATGAACTAAGTATATTTAAATGGAAAATATCCAATTCTCTAAATTAAATATCTTTGGATTTGGTGAACACATTCTACTAAAAATCGTTTAATAATTACTGTGAGTCTTTAAACATAGTTTAGGATTATGGGGGAACATTGGATTGTGATGGATTATTGGGATGGTGTTGGTCCGGTTGAGTGAAAATGAGAATGGTGTGGGGGGAGGTTTCACCCTAGGTCGTAGCGAGAAAGTGGTACAGGGCCCCCTCCAATCCGGTGAGGCCCCCTCTCGACCGTTCTCCACAACTTTTACCTCTCCTATTTCCCAGTCCTCGTCTTGAGCAAGTGCCGTCGCCGTGGTTCAACTTGCCTATCTGCCCTCAGTGGGCTCTTGCTCTTCCACAGTTCGGCACGATCTCAGCCCTTTCCGGACAGCTCCAAACCCAACCACCTGCATGCCTCAACCCGCAGCTATCAGAATGTGTCTTAGTGCAGTGTTCTGTGTCAGTGTCTTTGTGAAGTGGTGAAAACATGGTGTTTTACGATGTTCTTAGCCCGCTCGCCAAAGGAACACTGTCCAGGTTAGGCAATTTTATCAACATTTCCTTCAGTTATGTTTATCAAATTTTACATTAAGTCAGTTCAACAGATTTTTACAGGTAAAAAAAGATAAATAATATAATGCAAATCCAAAACCGTCAGGCAGAGTTCGAAAGTGTTTGACAACCAAATTATAGAAAATTCAGTTTGTGTACACTTATGAATTCTAGTGAAGATTATTAAAAACACTGTTAATCCCCTTAAAACACTAGTTTTGTGTTATTTTTCAGCAATAACTCTAATAATCTCAGAAATTATCAATATATAATTTTGTTTGAATCATGATTAACTAAACGTTTATTGTTTTTCAAGTTGGTATATAGAGCATTAAATCTTTGGACTTACGATTAGTGTATTTATCAAATTCACTTATTTAAATATATTGAAAAAAAGAATAGTGACAAAGCTGTATAGGTCGAAGTACATTTTATTTCTTTAACTTGTGGCCAAATGCGAAGTACCATATAAAACTACTATTCTAAGAATCAAGAAATAGCAATATATTAGTCACTGAAGAATTCATAGAAATTTTTATTGCTTTCGATAAGAGATATCAGAATATGGTTTATAGGGTTTCTATGATCTAGTTGTGTCTAAAGAAACCTTACGTTTTCTTTTCTTGTTGTATCTGTCGAAGACGATTTTGAACAACCTGTTGATGGCATGCAGATTGGACCACTTTAAGGGTGATCGCATTCCTTATTTCACCTTTATTAGACATTAGGTACTATGTATCAGTCCCAATCCATTTATACTATACTAAAAGCTTTTCCGATAAATGACAAATCAATTAAGGATAAAAAGGTTCGCAACGCAGTTGTTGCGTAAACTAAGCATACTACCTGAGTTCTCTGTAGTAATTGATACTTTTGTTTTCTCTTTATTTAAATATTATGAGTGTGGGGCATCATTTTTAAAGAGCGAAAGGCCAGGCGGAATTTAAAATGCAGTTCTCATATAAGAGTTCTATCCAGATAACGTGAATAGGATGTCTATCTGACCTTCAATCCCGTGTTTCTCCATTAGTAAGTGCAAATAAAACTCTGTTATTGTATGTGTTACAAGAAGATGTTATTAAAGCCATACTAGTTGTACAATATTCATTTTTCGTGAGTTGTAAAGATCAGACATACCTTAGATTTTACACTTTCTCCCTTCTCTAAGCCTCCCTCTCCTCCACCAGGTCAGATTTCATCTATTAACAAGCTGATCATTTAATTTTATAAAAACATTTAAATATATTAAGTTTGGCAACTATCAATTAAAAAAATATACTACATTATAGTGACCTAAAATTCCAATTTTAATCTAAGTTACTGTGTTCTAATAAACGACTCACTCTCCTTTACAACGAAAAAACATAAAAGACAATACTTTGATTTTTAGGATGCACATAATGGTAAGGGATGTGGCGAGAGTTGCTTTGTCATATTTTATTACTCTGAAGGGACATGGCAGATTACTTGCAATTCAGAAAATGTATTAGTCATATTAGAATGCATTGTTAACAATTTACGACAGTTTTTCATCGGCAGTATTTCTTTTACGTTTAGCACAACTAAAATTTATTATACAGAAATACGTGTTATGCTCTTCTTTCTATTTTAGGCATAAGATAAAAAAAAAAAAATGACGACATTGTCAGCAATAAAATGTATTGTTTTGTAGAAAGTCTGTGACGCAGGTGCTGCGTGTACTCTGCGAATTACACGCTGAAGTCATCTCATATTCTATTATCTATTTCCCTCATTCCATGTAAACTGGACTTGGAATTTCAGATGTACCCGAAATGCTTTTTGACACAGGATAGCAGTTCATACTTACTCAACAACAACGTAACATAAAAGTCCGTTACGCAGTTTCTGCGAAAACTAAGCAGATTTCCCATGCGCCGATACGACATGCTATTGATCTTATTCTCTTTTCCTAAACACTTATGAGTAGAAGTGGGGGTTCACTACAGGCTGTAAACAAGAAAGTACGGATAAATCTCGTAATATTTGAGTTGAGAAAAAATGTATAGAACAACAATTGAAGAACATCTACAGTTTAGCAAGATTAGACCTATAACATTTATCTATACGACTCATAATAACGGAAATATTTAGAATTTTTGAATCCCTTCTCTTAACAACCCCCACCATGGTCGATTTTTAGCCATTAATTACTGTGAACAATAGTGTTGAATTAAACGGTTAAATATCGATTATTTTATGTATCAAATACATTTTTTCAAGTAAGGAAAGTAAAATTTTAATTGATGACGTCATCACATAATGCATTTGCATGTATCTCACAAAGTAAACGTTCATTGAAAACAATATTTGGTGTTTAACCTTGGAATGAAGAGGTTCACCATATAACATCTTATCGTTAATATGACATGAGTAGGAGTGAGGGTTTACTGTTGGCCCAAAACTGAAATATGCAAATATCTCACTTAATATTCAAGGCAGAGAAAGAACATTTATAGAAAATTAGATTTGCAATAAGATTGTTTTAAACTATTTTTCTACCAGACGTATAATAACGGAGGTATTATTAATTTTCGAAATTACCTCCTATAACCCCCCCCCCTCCCCCTCCCCGCCTACCACTTGTTCGATTTCAGCCATTAACGAACTTGATCTTTAATTTTACATAGAACGTTTAAATTAAAAGGAGCTTGGTAACGATTAAGCGAAAATTGCGACAGGTAGACATACATATAGTTTTGAAAGGACCTAATTTTCGTCGTCTCCTGGGTAGGATCGATGGGCATTTGAAGAAATGTTTTGGAAACCACGTCATTAGCACAGCCTCAATAGGCTGTAAAATTAACAATTATACTCTTATAGTCCTTACAGAACCTGGAATTCTGACACTAACTGAAACCACTGTCTGTTGTCTGCACCTAGGATCTTTCAATTCCGCCTCTCCTGTCTACCACAGGTTATCCACCCTCCTCTTCCTACTACAACATACAACTGAAACAACATACAACTGAAAATTGTATGGAGGAGGAATTATTGAAAAAAAATTGATCGAAAAGTCTGGATATTGATCATTTTTCGATTTTTCGACACAGGTCATAATATTTGCACATTTACAAATTTGCACACAATCCTCTTTTCCGAAACCTTTAGTTTAGTTTCACATCAAACGTTTATATATAAAACAAGCGGATTAAATAGGGGTTCCTTGAGAACTTGTTGTTCTATGAATTTGTTCTATAATATAAACCGTGATATTTACATTTTTCGGAGATTTCCTTTAAGATAAATCAGTTATTGGGGTTGTACTCATGACTTGATTTTCGAAAAATCAATCCTCTCGATATATAGGTGTTTTATGAAAAACTAAAGATCAGGTTCTTTAATGGCTAAATTTGGTCCGGAGGAGGAGGGTGGTTAGAGAGAGGGGGGGGTGTAATATCTCCGTTATAATACGTTGAATTTAATTGCCTATAAATATTGTTATATACATATTTTCTCTATCATAAATATTAACCGATATATTTTGCATTTTTAGTTTTCAGTCTTCAGTGAACCCCCTCTCCCACTCATGTCATATTAACAATAAGCTGTTATTTTATGAACCGTTTTATTCGAAGCTTAAGTTTCAAATATTATTTTCATTGGAGTTTTACCGTGTGATGTACATCAAAATACGTTGTGTGATGAAGTCGTCATTTAAGATTTTACCTTTTCATCTCGAAAATGTTTATTTGTTCTACAATATATTTGATATTCAACACTATAGATAATATAAGGTGATGGCTGAAATTGGGCCCAGAAAAGGGGGGGGGTTAGAAAGGAGTAATTTGAAAATACAAAATATCTTCGTTACTATGAGTTGGATTGAAGAATGTTATAGAACAAATCTTGTTTAACTATTGATGCTCTAAAATTGTTGTTTTATAGATTTTCTCGAATGTTCGAGAGTGATTAGTACTTCCTTGTTTTTAGCATTCAGTAAACCTCTACTAATTATTATCGAATTTCGACTAACAAATACAGAATATGTGGGGAGATAGTGGCCGATGACATTACTAGCCTGGGAAATCTGCTTGGTTTACGCAGCCTCTGCAAAACGGGTCTTCGTTTTACTTTTCAACCTTCAGGAAGTACCAATTTCCCATATAAAGAATCGTTTCATTTTAAGGTTATATCGACATTTTGCTTTCATCGGAGGAGTGGGGGGGGGGTTAGAGGGGAGTTAAGTTAAGAACTACAAAATATATCTCTGTTATTATGAATCTGATCGAGAAATTTAATATACAATCAATCTTTTTGAAAATATGGTATTTTACAATTTTCTTCGTTTTTCTCTAATTCCGAATAATTTGTATTCTTGTTTGCTTTCACTCTTTCAGACAACCGCCACTCCTACACATACGATTATCAACTAATGCAATTATATCAATAAAATCCTCGTGTACAGCTCGAATTTCAAGTCCTGTTGAATGAATACAGTAAATCTCATTTTCGTTTTCAATATATAGAAATTTACAGAAGCTTGGGTAAGCCCATCAGCTTGAGTGAGAAGTTCTTTCTTCTTTAAATTAAATTGAAAAAGTCCGTCAGGCAGGAGATGCGTAAACTAAGCAGATTTCCCACGTGCAGGTATAACACACATGATCTCACCTCACCACATATTCTCTATTTCTATGAAGAAAACCGATGAGTAGAAGAGGGGGGGGGGCAAGAAAACCAGAAAGTACGACTAACTCAATTCCTACTTGAGCTACAAAAAGTCCGTCACGCAGGGGCTGCGTTAACTAAGCAGATTTCCCACGTGAAGTTTTACAATAGAGATATTTCAGAATAGAGAGCCGAACAGTTGGGGTAACGCCCCGAACTAGCTCTTGACGAAAACTCACGACTAGACCCGAAGTTAGCCGAACTCATCTCTGAAGCTGAAAACAGAAAAATGCAAATATCTCGGTTAATATTCAAGATACAGAATACATGTGTATAACACTATTTATAGTAAATTTAATTTGTCATAAGATTGTTTCCATACAATTTTTCGATCCGACGTATAGTAACGGAGATATTTTGAATTTCCGAAAATCCTTCCCTCTAAACCCCCTCCCCCCCTCCCACTGGTCCGATTTCAGTCATTAACGAACTTGATCTTTATTTTTACATAAAACGTTTAAATATCAAGTTTGGTAATGATCAAACGAAAATTGCGACCCCTAGAGCGTTAACAGACAAATATATATATATATATATATATATATATATATATATATATATATATATAATTTTGAACGGACCTCATTTTCGTCTTCTCCTGGGTAGGATCGATGGACATTTGAAGAAATTTTTCGAAACTCGCGTCATGACTACGACCTCAATAGCTGATTTCCCCCAAGGGAAATCTGCTAAAAATGCATAGAATAGCAACTGTAAAGCTTTCATAGTTAAACAAGATTGATCCTATAGAACATTACGATATGACAAGTAATAAAGGAGATATTTTGAATTTTCTAATTGCCCTCCCTCTCTAAACCCCCACTATTCCTTGTCCCATTTCAATCCATTACAGATCCTTTGTGTTGAATAAAATGGTTAAATACCCAGTATGGCATAGGCAAAATAAACATCTTCGAAACAAGAACGTATAACCTAAATTGATGACGTCATCGCACAACGAATTTGCATGTATCTCGGATATAAATGTCCAGTGGAAACAATATTTGGTATTTAAACTTAGAATAAAGAGGTTCATCTTACAACAGCTTATTGTTTTAGGACATGAGTAGGAGTGGGGGTTTGCTGAAGGCTGACAAATATCTCGATTAATATCAATCTAAGTGATAATATGTATATAACAACATGTATAGACAATTAAATTTGAAATAACATTAGTTCTTTACACTTATTCGATCCGACGTATAATAACGGAGAAAGTTTGATTTGTCGAAATTCTCCCCTTCTAAATCACTCCTCCCCCTGTCCGATTTTGTCGTTAACGAACTTATATGGAGTTTGGTAACGATAAAACAATAATTTCGACTGCTATAGCGGTAACAGACAAATGTGTGTGTGTGTGTATAAATTTCCGACACCTCGCCCCCTCGTTTGCTATTTATTTTAATTAGAAAATAACCATTATTTATTTCCAATACAAATTTCAACTAGAGAGGAGAGCATCTAAAGTAACAGAAATGTCCGTCACGCTGGGGCTGCGTAAACTAAGCAGATTTCCCAAGCGAAGGTTTACAATAGATAAATATACATACAGGTAACACAACCGTGAATGCTCAGAAAATGTACAATACAAGGCTAAATTGTAAACAAACAGGCCAGCCAGCCTCGTAGCGCTGCATAGATAGACAAGAAAAACAAACAATTAATGAAAAATATCTGAACATAACATATTAATTTTATTGAAAACAATTTACTAAAGTTAGTGGTGTAATTTTTATTGAATCAGAATCAGTTTTATCTCAATCACTCACATTTTAGTAATCCAAAAACAAAAGAAGGGGGGGGGTCAACAGAACGTATTTGCATATATCTCACAAAGTAAAAGTTCAATGAAAACAATATTTCGTATTTAGGCTTCAATTAACATCTTTTATTGTATAACAGAGCATTGTTTATGTAACACTAGTAGAAGTGGTTGTTTACTGAGGGCTGAAAACTTAAAAATCTTGGTTAATATTCAAGATAGAGAATAAATATATATAACATTATTTATAGAGCATTAAATGTTCAAGAAGATTGATTCTATAAACGTTTTCGATACGACTAATAGTAACGGAGATATTTCGAATTTTCAAATTTCTCCCCCTCTAAACCCCCCCTCTCCCTGGTCCGATTTCAACTGTTAACGAACTTAATCTTTCTTTTTACATAAAACGACTAAATATCGAGTTTGGTAACGATTAAACAAAAATTGCGACCGATAGAGCGGTAATAGACAAATATATACTCGTAGATAGATAGATTGATATATATATATATATATATATATATATATATATATATATACAGTTTTGAATGGACCTCATTTTCGTCATCTCGATGGACATTTGAAGAAAAAATTCGAAAATTCCGTCATGAGTGCAACCTCAATAGCTGATTTCCCTTAAGGGAAATCTGCTAAAAAATTATAAAATGTGATACAAATTTATGGAATGGCAAAATATTATAATGTATAGTTTTACAAATAACTCTATTTACATAATTGCAGAGTAATGGCTAACCCTCTCGATTTAGTAGTCTTCTGACCTAGTTTTCGGTTAGTGTGTTCTACCCAAACGAACCTCGTCTAAATTCCTTTTGGATGAGGCAGACCGCGAGGAAGTGGAAAACATCTTCTGGCTCCTGCAAGTTGCTCAGCAAATAGCAGCATCATCCAAGTCCCGGGGTTTGCTGTTCAGATTCAGTGTTTCTGTACTGCTCCTTATTACTGTAGTAATAGTATGAATAGCATTGTCATCGTTGATATAGCAAATTCGTTTTGATCAAATTTTAAAGATTTTTAACAATGAATGAAATGTCGCACAAAATATTTTTTTTCAACTTTGACACCACTGACACTACCTTATCAAAGCTATCCTTTCGTCGTTGTTCCGGCGTGCTCTAGAAATCGTTCTACCTTGTTGATGATTTCATAGAACCAAGCCAATTTATGCGTGCTAATTTTCTGCGCAAATTGCTTTGTTACTCGTGATTTAAGTCCTCTTTACATAAGCTTCTTATTAGTGGCGAAATAGATAATAGAATGGAGAATGAAGTCATTCGTATATTTTACAGCATGTGGGAAATCAGTTTAGTTTACGCAGCACTTGTGTGACCCACATTTTGTATTCTCATTAGGCTAATTTCAATTACGTTTACACCGGAGTAAACGATGTTCAAGGTTTTTAAGATGGCAAAGGGCGGGGGGAGTTATATTGGCATATTGCCATCTACTCCTGAGCTTCTAAGCGGCTTTTGTTTTTGTTTTTTAATTCATTTTCCCTGTTTCTGTATTCTACCAGCAATTTATTAGGGAATTGGTGGGTCATCAGTTTAAATTCTAATCACGTTTGCACTCACTGAAAGTCACCGCGAGGCCTAACCAAAGAATTCATTTGTTCAATTCAATTTTCATTCAGAAGTGAATGTTTAGTGAATAAACAACTTCAATAGACACCATGACAACCGAAAAAAACATAAAAATTAAATATACCAATTTTCTGTGTGGAATACAAACATGAATCACCTAATTAAATATTTTTGTTCATTAATAGCATATAATATATACATTTTTTAGATGGGCTACAGTCGTTGTAGGGTCGTGGAATATGCCTGGGCTTACCTTATATCAACATGCACAACATTTTCCAAAGCAGTCTAGCGGATTCCATTCTTTGGAATTGACCCTAACTACTAAAAAGAGTTGGACATAAGCAATTACAATTACTGATAATTTGCTAATTAAAATTACGTACATTGTAATTGGCAACTACAATTACGTACATTGTAATTGGTAATTACAATTACGTACATTGTAATTGGCAATTACAATTACTTTACATTGTAATTGCATTTATCATAAGGGATTACAATTAATTTGCGAGTTACTGTAATTATGGCTGTGATGAGCAATTACAATTATCAGTTGATCCAAATTAATTTAATTACCAATTAAAATTTCAAGTAATTATAATTTCACTTCTGCAAACCCTAGTAATTGCAATTGACAATTACAAACCCCGAACTGCCAGTAAAAAAATAGTGTAGATACCCAGTCAAAAGAATTAAAGGTACAGTCGCATCTTAAAAAATATTTTTCATTTATTATTCAACTCATAAGAACATCTTTTATCGTAAAACGTTAATTCAGATACGTTGATAATTTTCATTTTTTTATTTGTACATGAAATTCTATCCCTTCAACTGCAATTACATGTATTATAATTGAATTATGGGTAATTGTAGTTTTAATTACAATTACTTGCTGGCAAGAAATAATTGTAATTAAGAGTCTCAATTGTAACTACAGTAATTACAATTACTTATAACGATTACAGTAATTTTAATTGGATGTTACAATCACAATAATGTAATTCTTCTTTGTAACCAGTCATTATTATATTGTGGACTATTTAAATGTTTTCCAATTTTAGTTATGGTTCAATTTGGCACATGTAAATGAAAGTTGCTGTGAATTTTAATGTAATTGACTAAAAAAAATACCTCTCTTATAGCACACATGATAATAGCCTAATTGAAACATTCTACAACTTCGGCATTGCTAGTGAAAATCTATGTGTACTGTTCTTACGCCACTTAAAAATATCATTGCACCAGTTCCCCAGTTTTCCTTGGTAAACGTTTATGTTTCACTGTCATATTTAACTTTTGGTTTGATGATCTCTTTATTTATTCTCAGCTTTGCTCTCCTAGAAGAATTTTAAAGTAGAGAGCTTTTTTTCAGGGCTCAGACGCATCCGGTCATTGTGTTCATTCTGGTTATTACAACTGCTTCTGCCCTAATTCTCAGCCTCTTAAATGTGAATTCAACTCGAATGTGAACTCCTCCAATTCGGCAAGACCTCTAATCTCCCAGCATTAGGTGCTCTAATGAACTTGGTATTTTACATACTTCTTCTATGGGTCTGGCGCTGTACTTAAAAACTACTGTACAGCGCTAGTCAACGAATTTCCACCATTGATTAATTGATAGCCTGCATACGCCAACTGTCGACTAATTATATGAAACCTCCAGTATTTGTCTTTACTTTTCATATTCCATTTTCGGGGGAGGTTAAACAGTACAGGTGATAAAGAAACATGTTGCCTTAAGCCAATGATAATCTTAAACCATCTGAGATGCCTACTCAGTTTTTAGCAGATTTCCCTTAAGGGAAATCAGCTATTGAGGTCGTACTCATGACGCGATTTACGAAATATATATATATATATACATATATATATATATATATATATATATATATATATATATATAAAATTGTAACCTCTGTCTGTACATTGATTTTTTTCGCGAAATTTCACGATAACTTTTCGTTTCACATGTCATAGACACCATAACTGCATTTTGTTTCTTTCGTGTCTGTTTGTTTGTGTGTTTGTTTGTTTGTTTGTTACCTTTTCACGCATAAACGGCTGAACCGAATTTTATGAAACTTGGTATGTATATTACTACTAGCCAAACTTGAACTTTAGGCTATATTAATATTCTCTAAGACGAACAGGAGTGGGGGTTATAAGGGAGGCCTGAAATTAAAAATAGCGACATTTCGTTTCCTATTGCTTTTTCAGCAAATATGCACATAACAAAAGTTGTTTACTTTGTTATTTAGAGTAATTTTGGTTAAATGCGTGTTTGCCGTATACGGAAGTATAAATGAGTTATACGCTAAAAACCACTGCGGAAGTCAACAATTTTATTTGGCACAAAAGACTCAACCGAGCTAAGCCAAACTCGGTATGTGAATTAGTACTAATGCCTTCCTTATAATAAGCCATACTAACATTTCTAGGGACGGGCAGGAGTGGGGGTTATATGGAAGGCCTGAAATTAAAAATAGCGATATTTCGTTTCCTATTCCTTTTTCAGCAAATGTGCCCATAACAAAAGTTGTTTATTTTGTTATTTAGAGAAATTTGCTCAACACTTCTTTACGATATGAACTACCTGACCTGAAAAATTATGCCAAATGTATGTCAATATTTTCTCTTTAATAATTCAAATCTATGCATAATGCACAGGAGACGGGAAATATGACAATATGCAGGACAGTGAAGTCTTACATAAAAAAATAATTTTATTATTAACAAATGCCAACAACGGGTATTAACCCTAAACACTGGAACGGGTAAATGTCAAAATATTGTGCAAAGTAAAGCCTTGCCAAAAATATACCATCACCATTCAGCCTCAAATGAATTCCCGAGCGAAGCCGGGTATCTGAGCTAGTATATATATATATATTTGTCTGTTAACGCTCTAGCGGTTGCAATGTTTGTTTGATCGTTACCAAACTCGGTATTTAATCGTTTTATGTAAAAAGAAAGATCAAGTTCGTTAACGGCTGAAATTGGACCAGTAGAAGGGGGGGTTTAGAGGGGGGATTTTTAAAAACTCAAAATATCTCCGTTATTATGCGTCGGATCGAATAATTGTATAGAATCAATCTTATTGCAAAACGGAGATATTTGCATTTGTATTGTGTGTTTGGTCGGCAGAAGTCGGCTATATTCGTGACTTTCCCACGAAAGCTAGTTCGGCCGTTTCCATAACTGTTCGTCCCTCGTGAATTGGTTTTGAGATTCCTACTACTGCAGTTATTTGTAGGCAGATTTCGCTTAGTTTACGCAGCCCCTGCGTGACGGACTTTTAATACATCCGCCTCAAAATAAGATATCCACGGTGAGAGACATTAAAGATTTAAATTGTGACCACAATATTTTTATATGATCGTTACATTACTTGAGATTTAACTGTTTATTTATAATTTAAGGTCATTTTCGTTAATTTATGAAATCCGATAAGATGAGGTTAAAAGTAAAATATTTTATATTATTATTATTATTATTACCAATGTTGTTATTCGAATTATTTTCTAAAAGTGGTACTAGCATTTAATTGACTAACATACCTAGCTGATCATGTCTCACGCTTTCCTCTGAGATAACGAAATAGACCTTTTGTTTTGGTGCGAATATTCATCAAATAAACCCTACTACCGTTGGTGAAGCAGTACGCATTTCCACGGATAGAATTAATTCGGAGTGGCGGTTTAGAAGAAAGATAAATCAATATTGGCTTTTATAAGTTTAGGATTCAACGACTATATTTCTTCCAACCTCAACCCCCTCCCCATTCCCAATCAAATTTTATAGGCGAATCTATGAACTATTATTATGGATTAAAAGTATGTCAAGTTCAGTTAATCTAAAGGCAGTAGCCTGTGGGGGAATATGAGTAGGGAAACTGATGGGAGGAAAAAGGCACAAGTTGAAGACATTGGATACTTAGAGGATATAGTATAGTGCATTGTGGCGTGAGTGAATTAATCTCCTAAGTATCTACGACCTTCTATCTATGCGAAAGTTTATATTTATTTTTTCCATCAGCTAAGTGGTCCTTACCACTTATATATTATATTTTTCACTCTAGCTAATCTTGCCAGATGGATGGAGAATTCCTTATCCCTTTCAAACGCCTACGACACAGGTTTGCAAGCATAAAAGTTCACACAATATTTTTAGCAGATTTCCCTTAAGGGAAATCAGCTATTGAGGTCGTACTCATGACGCAATTTTCGAAAAATTTCTTCAAATGTCCATCGATCCTATCCAGGAGATGAAGAAAATGAGGTCCGTTCAAAATTATATATATATATATATTTGTCTGTTAACACTCTAGCAGTCGCAAGTTTTGTTTGATCGTTACGAAACTTGATATTTAACCGTTTTATGTAAACAGACAGATCAAGTTCGTTAATGGCTGAAATCGGACTAGAGGGAGGGGGGGTTTAGAGGGGGGATTTTCGAAAATTCGTAATATCTCCGGTATTATGCATCGGATCGAAAAATTGTATAGATCCTCTTTTTTTTTCAAATTAAATTTACTATAAATATTGTTATATAGATTTATTCTCTATCTTGAATATTAACCGAGATATTTGCATTTTTATGAATTCTGTGGTCGGGTATAGTTCGGATTAGGTCGGAAGCAGCTTCCAACCTTACCTGTCGTTTCTAACCTTACCTTACCTTCGTTACTTTGTGAGATTTATGCAAATACGTTCTATTCACCCCCCCCCTTCTTTAGTTCTAGGACTTCTAAAATTTGAGTTATTAAAATATAAATTATTCTTACAATTCAGAAGCCGTTTCAGTTAAGAATTTATTTTAATTAACTGAAAGATTTCTCATTACTGTTTGTATTTAATCACGGTGGTGTTGTGTTACCAGTATGCAGATTACTCTATTGTAAAACTTCACATGGGAAATCTGCTTAGTTTACCCAGCCCCTGCGGGACGGACTTTTAACTGTATCTTTTTTACTCAATGAAACGCAAGGAAAAATTGTTCACGTCAGATTTTCTTCCAAAACTCGTGCTTTTGTTCAAACGTGAAGTACTTCTCACTTTAAGTATAATCTGGCACGCTATTCTTGAATTGAAAATCTATATCTTATGACGATTTCTTAGATTCATTTTATTCTTTTAAGAGTGAATGTAAAGAGAAATACTAATAGACGAAGAAAGGAATTAATAATTGTGGCTGACGGGGGTGGTCTTGTGTTTGTTTGATGAGGAGAAGAGCTCAGTGTTTCGTATCTTCACTATTTTGTTCACGGAAAAATGCAAGGAATTTCACTGGCTGGTACAAGAATGTTTTGACAGTATTAGTAAAGAATATAAACACGCCTGTTATCTGATTTGTTGATGTTCCAATATGCTAAATAAGTTTAGGATCGGTTTGCTATTTAAGCTGGACTGTTTATATCTTGCTTTCAATTGCGACTGAGGTCCTGTTTTAGTTCTGTATTACAGCTCATAGAGGTTTTGAAATTTCTCTGGACAATTTTTATTTTTTTGAATGTGTGATAAATACACTGTTCAAAAGTCAGTAAAACAACAAAAGTGGTTATTGTGAAGGAAGTTTATGTAACATATTTATAATTTCTTGCATAATAAATTTGAGAATTGGAGATACAGACATACCTTGGCTCCTCTCAAGTTGTGTAGAACATGTGAGAATGATTTTGGTTTAAGATTCAGGTCTTTTTTTTTGGGGGGGGGGGCATTTCTGTCTGGTTGGTTTGTTTTGTTTTCGTATCCATGTGGAAAGTGAACAGAAAGTCTTACATTCCACAATAACTCTCGAGGGATGTAAAAGGGTTACAAGGGGAGGCACTTTCTTCCGGTTGCATTCTGCAGGAAACTATGTAATAATGAAAATAAGATAAGGGACTGTGGAGAGAATTTCACTTGAGCCCAAAAATTGATCGAGAGCCACCCTTTGGTGATAAGCTGACTAATCATATAATTAGTCAATACGAGTAATCAAACAGCTGCTAAGTCGGTAGATGTTAGAGGTTCCATATAAAAATAAAAGGAACATCATATGTTCTGCAGCATCAAAAATACCAGTTTTAAGTTTCAAGATTGAATCACATTTAATGATTCTATGGACGTAGACACATTAACTTTTCAACATTCCTGATAATAAAATGCCCTAGCTGTTTTCTCAAAGAGTGAGCTTAATGACTTAGGCCGATATTTAAGTCTCTCTTAATATGGAGTCTAATTTCTAGCGTCAAGACTGAAAATAGAAATTTGCTGACAGGTGGAACTAATCCTTGGTATATGCAGTCAGAGAAGAAATCTACCAAGCTTTTTCTCAAGTTCAAAATCTTGTTTTGTCATGACGTTCAGGGGCTAATGAAGTGTTTCAACATTGTATACCCCATTTAAGTGTCTCCTATTCACTGACTCGTCAAAAACAAAATTCAAAGGAGGTCTTCCTGCAAAATGGCACCACTACATTTGAATCGATTTTTTTCAGCACTTGTTGAATTTGAAAGTATACTACAAAGAAAACACATAAAGCAACAAAGAAAACACAGCTGGGTGGTGAGTGGAAACTTGAAAATATTGAACTTGTAAACCCACCAGGCATGCTACACAAAATATCCCTCCTTCCGCTACTGTCTGGCCACGTTGATGGACCTGGCTTCATTAACAGAAGATTGAAAGTGAAGTCGTGTTCTGAGGAGCGTCAAAGAGATTAAGAAAAAATTTTGATCAAAAGAAATCACCAAGAATGTTTCCGTTGTCCTTTTGTTGCTATTTGTAGGAAGAATAATATATTTTTTAACCTTCTTTCAAAAATTAATAATTATTTCAATTACTTTATTTTCTACATGCTTCATTTTCTAAACATTAGATGCTTTTTTTGTACATGTAATATTTATGATTTCATTTAAAAAACAGATAATCATAGGATTTCTTTTCAATTTGCTTTTGATATTACTTGTTTTGCGGCTAATTAAAAAACAAATAATAATATTTGTGGTTAATTTGGAGTTATTTTAAAAAATAATTAATAATAATCTATGACGAAAGGTCAACAAAAAAATGAAAACTTCAAATGATTATTAAAATCATTTTTATTTCTGGCCTAGTTTTGCGTCTAAATGAAGCCTCATAAGAAGAAATATAATACAAAAAGATAACTTAACTAACGGCTACATCGTTACACAGGATCTTCCACTAGCCACGTCAGTCAAAGAATTGCGGGTCAAGTCAGCTGATTTATAACGATTACCACTAATAAAGTGTAGTCTAAATAGTAAATTTATAATTGAACGACAATCACTTTCTAATAAATTAAAATATATATAATTCACATGTTTAATCTCTGTTTTCTTATTGATCACCTTTTTAGTAGATTTCCCCAGAGGGAAATCAGCTATTGAGGTCGTACTCATGACACGATTTTCTAAAAAGTTCTTCAAATGTCCATCGATCCTACCCAGAAGATGACGAAAATATATATATATATATATATATATATATATATATATATATATATATATATATATATATATGTATATGTATATATATGTCTGTGAACACTCTAGTGGTCGCAATTTTTGTTTGATCCTTACCAAACTCGATATTTAAACGTTTTATGCAAATGACAGATCAAGTTTGTTAATGGCTGAAATCGGACCAGTGGGAGGGGGGGGGGTTACAGGAGGGGACTTTCGAAAATTCGAAATATCTCCGTTAACATACGTCGGATCAAAACATTGTATAGAACCAATCTTATTGAAAATTAAATGTACTCTAAATATTGTTCTATACATTTATTCTCTATCTTGAATATTAACAGAGATATTTGTATTTTTATTAAATGTAACGGACGAAATGAGATCGGCTAACTTCGGATCTAGTCGTGAGTTTCCGTCAAAAGCTAGTTCGGCCGTTTCCGTAACTGTTTGACTCTCGTGAAATTTCTCTATTGTAAAACTTCACGTGGGAAATCTGCTTAGTTTACGCAGCCCCTGCGTGACGGACTTTTTTTATGATGTGGATATTCTCTTTTATCCTCGTCTTGCTAATATTTCTTTCTTTTTCAATTATACTCACGTTTTCAGATTGTTGATGTGTTTTTAAAAATATTCGAAACATTAAAAAATCATATGAGAACATGAATTAGGATTTTTTTTTTTGTTTATCTGAAATAAAACTTCTAGCAAATTTTCTTTAAGGATCTTATGACCATCAATCTTATCTGGGGGATGACGAAACAAGTTCGTGCCTACTAGTGGTTGGGCAAATTCCCATTTACTGGATAGACACATTGATGTCATTTGAATTCTACTCCCATTATAGCTTTCCTGGACCCAACATTCAAATTTTCTTTATATTTTAATGGGTAGGGACGGTAATAAAAACTCCCTTTTTTTCACGCAGAGTTTATGTAAAATTTCTAATTACAGTAGTTACCAATTATAAATGTTTTAATGCTACATAAAATTATCTTTGGGATATTATAAATTGCTGGTTATTGTTGGTTGACAAGGAGTGGACCCTGAGGAGGTTGCATATTGGCCAGAAAACATGTAGGGCATATTTTAATAATGCCTGCGTGATAAAAAGTGTCTTTGCCCTAGCCATTGAAGTATGAAGAAAATTCTATTCTCATTTTTTCTCTCAATAAGAAGCCTGTGAATGCAGGACTTGAAATTTAAGTTTCAGATAAGTGAACTCGAATTTGCTGGAGTGGTGGGCTGTAAGATGAAAACAAACATAAAATACAAATAATTTGGATAATATTCAGGTTAGGAGAAATAATTGTAAATCAGAGTTTGGGGAATATTACATTTTCTCAAAATTAGAGTTACATAACATGTTTCGACCAGACGCCTAATACCACAGTTAGCCATGATTATGTATTCTTCTCCTTCGTTAAAATCCTAGTCTTATTTTTCTTCTATTTACAAAACTGATATTTAATTTGCATGGGATGTTTTGATTAGGAGTATAGGATTAAAATATATATTATAACGAACGTAAAATGTGTTAATGTCATATGGATCATTTATTTATTTATCTCAAAATAATAAAAGTCCAATGAAAACTGTACTTCGTATTAGCAGATTTCCCTTGAGGGAAATCAGTTCTTTAGGTCATACTCATGACACGATTTTCGAAAACGTTCTCCAAATGTCCATCGATTTACCCAGGAGATGACGGAAATGAGGTCCGTTCAAAACTATATATATTTGTGTGTTAACACTCTAACGGTCGCAATCTTTGTTTAATCGTCACCAAACTCAATATTTAGCCGTTTCGGACAACACTCAAGATCATATTTGTTATTGGCTAAAATTGGACCTGGAATAGTGGTGCTCTAAACCACCACTATTCCAGAGGGGGAGAATTAGAAAATTCAAAATATCTTCGTTATGAGTTGGATCATAAAACGTTTCGTTAAACTTTTGATTTTCTACAATTGTTGCGCTATACATTTTTTAGTAACCCAAGTATTAAGCGAGTTATTCCGACTTTATTGTTTTCTGCCTTCAGTAGCCTCACCCCTTCTATTCATCGGTTTTTTACATATAAATAGAGAATAATGGTGATATGAGATCATAAGTGTTGTACCAGAACATGGTAAATCTGCTTAGTTTTCGCAGCTCCTGCGTGACGGTCTTTTTTGCAACAAGTATCTATAAATTCTATCGCTCATGAGATACTTTTGACGCCCGCCCGCGTTTGTGTGTGTGTGTCCAATAATGTGGTTTATTAGTGGTGGGTATGACGTGAGAAAAAGTGGGGGTTAATTGAATTACCTGAAAGGTTTCTTATTATCATTTGTATTTATTCACTTAATATTCACGGTAGAATATTCTACCAGCACGTAGATTTACGGGTATCTATTGTTAAACTTCACAAGGGAAATCTGCCTAGTTTACGTAGCCCCTAACTACATATTAAATAAAATTTAACAATTCGTTGCCATTAATGTTTCATGTTTATGTCTCATGCCAAAATGCGAACAGAAAATTTGATAAATATAAGCTGATGTGAAAAATTCCACAGGGTAGAGAAGTCATGAAAACCACCTTTAAAGGCATGCAGATCGAATGTCTTCCCCGTGAAAAAGAATCCTTCCGGCTGGTGTAACTTTCTAAAGCCGACTTTCCTTTTGGATCGAATATCTCTTCGTTATCGTTCTGAACTCTGGTAGCATCAGTCGCTATCAGCTCATCAAGGCGCTTCACATATAATTGGTCGATTTTAAATACCTCCCCCCTCTTTTAGAGTTCAATAACATAATATTCTATTTCCAGTTAATCATCCATAATAGGGATAGACAATAAAGCCTGTAAATAAATTCTATACTCTTTTGTCCACTAACTAATGATGGGCATAAACGATGGGATAAAAAAAAAAGTCCGTCACGCAGGGGCTGCGTAAACTAAGCAGATTTCCCTCGTGGAGTTTAATAATATACTGCTCAAAAATGAATAGGGATATTGGTTATTTTTTCTTATTCTATTAATTTTAATTAAATCGATCTTAATTAAATTTCTTTTTTATGGGGTAAAAAAGACAATAATTTCTAATAAATATTAATGATATTTATAATAAAAAACAAATATGCTAGGCCCCATACATACCACAAAACAGCCAATATCCCTATTCATTTTTGAGCAGTTTAGATAAATCTACATACTGGTAACACACCACCACCCTGAATATTAAGTGAATAAATACAAACGGTAATAAAAAATATTTCCCCTCATGTTGGAAAGCGTCTGAAATGTAAACAAACAGGTCTGCCAACCCGACTCTCACCGGAATAAAAAACAATTACTGAAATATATCAGAATATAACATATTAATTTGGTTGAAAACTATTTACTATATCTAGTACTGTAATTTATAATGAATCAGAAATTTTTTTATGTCAATCAATCAAATTTAAGTAGTCCAAAAACTTAAGACGGGCGGCGGGGGTCATCAGAACATATTTGCATATATGCCGTATAATAAAGGCCTCTTGAAAATAATATTTGGTATTTAAGGTTCAAATAATGTGGGTTATTACATAACCGAGTGTTGTTAGTTTAACATGAGCAGAAGTGGGGGTTTGCTGAAGGCTGAAAACTATAAAATCCAAATATCTCCGTTAACATTCAAGATGCAGAACATATGTATAGGACAACATTTATAGGTCATTTAATTTTCAATATGATTGGTTCTATAGAATATTTCGATCAGACTTATAGTAACGGAGATATTTCGAATTTTCAAAATCCCCCCTCTAACCCCCCCCCCCCCACTGGTCCGATTTCAGCCATTAACGAACTTGATCTTCCTTTTTACATAAAACGATTAAATAAGGAGTTTGGTAACGATCAAACATAAATTGTGACGGCTAGAGCATTAACAGACAAATATATATATATATATATATATATATATATATATATATATATATATATATATATATATATAATTTTGAACACACCTAATTTTCGTCAGCTCCAGGGTAGGATCGATGGATAAATGAGAAAATTTTTCAAAAATCACGTCATGAGTACGACCTCAATAGCTGATTTCCCTTAAGGGAAATCTGTTAAAAAGTCCGTCACGTAAACTGAGCAGTTTTCCACATTCGGGTATAACTCATTTCACCATATATTAGCAGATTTCCTTTAAGGCAAATCAGTTATTGAGGTCGTAATCATGACGCGATTTTCAAATGTCCAGCGATCCTACCCAGGAGATGACGAAAATTTTATATACATGTCTGTTAACGCTTGTCACAATTTTTTTTATCGTTATCAAACTTCATATTTAATATTTTTATATAAAAAGAAAGATGTCTGAAATCGGAACAGTGGGGAGGGGGGTTAGAGGGGAGAATTTAGAAAATTCGAAATATCTCCGTTACTATACGTCGGATCGAAAAATTGTATAAAACCAATCTTATTTCAAATTTAACTATCTATAAATATTGTGCATATTTTCAGTATCATAAGTATTAAATATTTGGATTTTATAGTTATCGGCTTTCAGTAAAGCCGTACTCCTGCTCATGTCATATTAATAATAAGCTGTTATATCATGGATATCTAAAGTTGCTAATCTTTACATATGTGTGTGTGTATATATATATATATATATATATATATATATATATATATATATATATATATATATATGTATATATGTATATATATCTGTTAACGCTCTAGCGGTTTAAATTTTTGTCTGATATTTACCAACATGATATTTAATCGATTTATGTAAAAAAGAAGATCAAGTTTGTTAACGGCCAAAATCGGACCAGTTGGAGGGGGGGGTGGTTAGAGGGGAGAATTTAGAAAATTCGAAATATCTCCGTTGTTATGTGGCGGATTGGATAATTGTATAGAATCAATCGTATTGCAAATTTGATGTTCTATAAATGTTGTTATGTACAATTTTTCACTATCTTGATTGTTATCCGAGATATTTGCATTTTTTAATTTTAGGCCATGAGTAAATTCCCACTCCTACTCATGTCATACTAACAATAAGCTGTTATATAATGAACCATTTCATTTGAAGCATAACTACCGAATATCGTGTTTTCATTAAACTTGTACGTTTTGAGATAAATCCAAATACGTAATGCAAGTGAGAAATCTGCTTAGCTAAGGCAGCCCCTGCGTGACGGACTTTTATTTTAACCTGGTCTTAATAATAGAGATATTTCAAAACGCTTGAGTGTTGAGCTTGGTAACTATGGAACAAATATTATTAGTAACAGGCATACATTTACGCATATATTTGCACGGACCTCATTTACGTCATCTCCTAGGTAGAATCGATGGACATTCCAAGAAATCTTTCCAAAATACCATCTCGAGTACAAATTCAATTGCTCCTTTCAACTCATTCAATTTCCTCTAAGGTGAAGGTCACTGAAATAAAAAATTCCCGAGCAAAGAGCCAAATATTTTCTCGAACTATGCCAAATGATGATGAAGTATGTACAACGACTTATTTTCATCGATATCCGTAATTTCTTTGACAAGTTTTTTGTTGCTAGCAAACGACCACGCACCGTTATTTTTCCACGACCATTCTAGAATGTTGCATGTCACATTCTACATTTCTTCTAGGATCTGGGCCTCTGTCATGAACACTGACCTTTCACTGGGCCTAGAAATTGCGGACACCAAGTCTACTGAAAGCGACCTCCTTAGTCATCTCTGGCTTCCTTTTTCCCTATCCCCTATCCTCACCTGGTGTACCGTATAGCAAGTTTCTGGACGAAATGCAGTGATCAATTGTCAATCTGTTTTGACATTACCAAATTGAGCAGTCTTCCATTCTTAATATTTTTTTAATATTTTTATTTATTGCTTACAAGGATTTTCCTTATAGCAAGGAGTAGGCCTTATATAATGAGGTTAGTTTTTCTATGTTAGTAGCTTATATATAAACATATTTTTACAAACAAGAATTGAGTATATCCGACAAGAATTTACTAATAAATAGGTATAACAGTACTGAATAAACAAAAAAAAAACAATTGAGGGAAGAAGAGAAATTTAACAATGTTAACTCAGATAAGATTCGCGAAGTTTGAAACTATTTCTTAAATATTTAAAAATGTTAATATATACTTCTCTAGTTGCATTATTTAGAATATTATAAAGTTGTGAATTATCTGCTGGCTGTTTGATGAATGGTAAATACTGTTCTCTGAAAGGGGAGTAAATAAGGCAATGAAGCATTATATGATGAATGTCCTTATTCATATTTAAATTACACAATGTGCAAATTTCTTTTCGATTAATATTATAGAATATATTTTTCATTGAAAAAATTATATGTACAATAGTTGCTGGACGTTCTTAGCTGTGTAATGGTTTTTACAATTTGGAATGGCAAACCTATAGTTAGAAATTCCCGAGGTGAACCGTTAATAGAAAACATTGTGAGAAGATTATCATAAAAATCCCTAAAATTGTCAATCTTTATGGCTCACCATCTTATCCAGTTCATGAAAGGGATTGTATTTGTTTCCATTAAATGCTAAAAACATAATAGGATATAAAAAATATTTTTGCTTTATTAAGTTCTTTACATTTTATGAAATAGCAAACTTAAATAATGCATTCGTTGTAAAAATATTTCAAGTAAAATGGTTACACATCCTAAAATCTATGAATTTAATAATTATATATAATAATTAGTTTTTTAGCAGCCTTAATTACGCTCAAAATATATAACGTGCAATTTTCATTTAATTATATGCTTTTTTATTTATCTTTGTTAATTTCAAGTTTATTAAAGTGTCACGTGTTTCATAAATGATGTGAAACTTTCTCCATCTTAAAGGGACAATATACCTGCTCATAAATTATTGTTAGACCGATATTTATAACAAATAAATTGGAGTTTTATGTTATACTAAAACAAATTTAATAGTGCTCACTTTGTGTTAAAAACATCCGTCAATCAGTCATTAACAGCTCCATTTGCTAGTCCATGAGTTCATCTCTCCTAGCCCAGGAAGGGTCTCCACTCAACTTAGCATAAGTATATGGTTGACTTATATATATATATATATATATATATATATATATATATATATATATATATATATATATATATGACTGTTGGGCTTATGGCTATTGTTCATAACTGTTGGACTTTTGGACATTGTACATAACTGTTGGCCTTATGAACATTGTTCATAACTGTTGGTCTTTTGGACATTGTACATAACTGTTGGCCTTATGAACATTGTTCATAACTGTTGGTCTTTTGGACATTGTACATAACTGTTGGCCTTAAGGGCATTGAACATAACTGTTGGCCTTATGGAAATTGTTCATAACTGTTGGCCTTTTGGGCATTGTACATAACTGTTGGCCTTAAGGGCATTGAACATAACTGTTGGCCTTAAGGGCATTGAACATAACTGTTGGACTTATGGAAATTGTTCATAACTGTTGACCTTTTGGGCATTGTACATAACTGTTGGCCTTTTGGGCATTGAACATAACTGTTGGCCTTAAGGGCATTGAACATAACTGTTGGACTTATGGAAATTGTTCATAACTGTTGGCCTTTTGGGCATTGTACATAACTGTTGGCCTTAAGGGCATTGAACATAACTGTTGGACTTATGGAAATTGTTCATAACTGTTGGCCTTAAGGGCATTGTACATAACTGTTGGCCTTAAGGGCATTGAACATAACTGTTGGACTTATAGAAATTGTTCATAACTGTTGGCCTTTTGGGGATTGTACATAACTGTTGGCCTTAAGGGCATTGAACATAACTGTTGGACTTATGGAAATTGTTCATAACTGTTGGCCTTAAGGGCATTGTACATAACTGTTGGCCTTAAGGGCATTGAACATAACTGTTGGACTTATGGAAATTGTTCATAACTGTTGGCCTTTTGGGCATTGTACATAACTGTTGGCCTTAAGGGCATTGAACATAACTGTTGGACTTATGAAAATTGTTCATAACTGTTGGCCTTTTGGGCATTGTTCATAACTGTTGGACTTTTGGACATTGTACATAACTGTTGGACTTAAGGGCATTGAACATAACTGTTGGACTTATGGAAATTGTTCATAACTGTTGGCCTTAAGGGCATTGAACATAACTGTTGGACTTATGGAAATTGTTCATAACTGTTGGCCTTTTGGGCATTGTACATAACTGTTGGCCTTAAGGGCATTGAACATAACTGTTGGACTTATGGAAATTGTTCATAACTGTTGGCCTTAAGGGCATTGTACATAACTGTTGGCCTTAAGGGCATTGAACATAACTGTTGGACTTATAGAAATTGTTCATAACTGTTGGCCTTTTGGGCATTGTACATAACTGTTGGCCTTAAGGGCATTGAACATAACTGTTGGACTTATGAAAATTGTTCATAACTGTTGGCCTTTTGGGCATTGTACATAACTGTTGGCCTTAAGGGCATTGAACATAACTGTTGGACTTAAGGGCATTGAACATAACTGTTGGACTTATGGAAATTGTTCATAACTGTTGGCCTTAAGGGCATTGAACATAACTGTTGGACTTATGGACATTGTTAATATCTGTTGGCCTTTTGGTCTTTGTACATAACTGTTGGCCTTAAGGGCATTGAACATAACTGTTGGACTTATGAAAATTGTTCATAACTGTTGGCCTTTTGGGCATTGTTCATAACTGTTGGCCTTAAGGACATTGTACATAACTGTTGGCCTTAAGGGCATTGAACATAACTGTTGGACTTATGGAAATTGTTCATAACTGTTGGCCTTTTGGGCATTGTACATAACTGTTGGCCTTAAGGGCATTGAACATAACTGTTGGACTTATGAAAATTGTTCATAACTGTTGGCCTTTTGGGCATTGTTCATAACTGTTGGTCTTTTGGACTTTGTACATAACTGTTGGCCTTATGAACATTGTTCATAACTGTTGGTCTTTTGGACATTGTACATAACTGTTGGCCTTAAGGGCATTGAACATAACTGTTGGACTTATGGAAATTGTTCATAACTGTTGGCCTTTTGGGCATTGTACATAACTGTTGGCCTTAAGGGCATTGAACATAACTGTTGGACTTATGGAAATTGTTCATAACTGTTGGCCTTTTGGGCATTGTACATAACTGTTGAAGGCATTGAACATAACTGTTGGACTTAAGAACTTGTTCATAACTGTTGGTCTTTGGACATTGTACATAACTGTTGGCCTTAAGGCTAATTGAACATAACTTTGTGCCTTATGGAAATTGTTTTCATAACTGTTTGGCCTTTTGGGCATTGTACATAACTGTTGGCCTTAAGGGCATTGAACATAACTGGTTGGCCTTAAGGGTCATTGAACATAACTGTTGGACTTATGGAAATTGTTCATAACTGTTGACCATTTGGGCATTGTACATAACTGTTGGCCCTTTGGCATTGAAACATAACTGTTGGCCTTAAGGGCATTGAACATAACTGTTGGACTTATGGAAATTGTTCATAACTGTTGGCCTTAAGGGCATTGTACATAACTGTTGGCCTTAAGGGCATTGAACATAACTGTTGGACTTATAGAAATTGTTCATAACTGTTGGCCTTAAGGGCATTGTACATAACTGTTGGCCTTAAGGGCATTGAACATAACTGTTGGCCTTATGAACATTGTTCATAACTGTTGGCCTTTTGAACATTGTACATAACTGTTGGCCTTAAGGGCATTGAACATAACTGTTGGACTTATGGAAATTGTTCATAATTGTTGGCCTTTTGGACATTGTACATAACTGTTGGTCTTATGAACATTGTTCATAACTGTTGGCCTTTTGGACATTGTACATAACTGTTGGCCTTAAGGGCATTGAACATAACTGTTGGACTTATGGAAATTGTTCATAACTGTTGGCCTTTTGGGTATTGTACATAACTGTTGGCCTTAAGGGCATTGAACATAACTGTTGGACTTATGGACATTGTTCTTCCCTCCAAGGCCAGGAAGGGTCTGCACTTTTCCTAGCTTAAGTCCATGGTTCACTTGTATATATGATTGTTGGCCTTTTGAACATTGTACATAACTGTTGGCCTTTTAGACATAGTACATAACAGTTGGCCTTATGAACACAGTTCTTCCCTCCCAGGCCAGGAAGGGTCTCCAGTTTTCCTTGCATAAGCCCATGGTTCATTTGTATATACGACTTTTGGCCTTTTGGACATTGTACATAACTATTGGCGTTATGGGCTTTCTTGTTTTATCGATTATACGTTGGATAGAAAGATGATATATCACCATTTTTATCAGTAAAGTTATGAACTCAAATGTTGTTCTATACATTTCCCCCCAACTTGAATAACAAAAAAAAAATATTTAATGCGTTTTCAACAGTCAGGTACCATCCAATTGTTCTTACTTGAAGCAACTGTATGACTAGGGACACCTCATCTCTTATTTCTGAAGGATTAAAATATAGAAGTCGAGATGACATTTGTAGTGTGTCATGAGAGGAAAATACCAGTTTACACGGCATATGCGTGACTGACTTTTGAAAATTTCAATGGATAATAATGTTTACGATATAGTGCTTAAATACATCTTTATTGAAAAAGAAAATGGACACGAGGGGTATTCATTAGCAAACTGAAACAAAATTGAATTAAATTAAATTTAACGTAAGAAAACGTAGGGAGGAGAGGATAGCAGAGTCATGGTGTACTTCGGCAACATTTTTTTAGAGTATGTGAGTTTATGAACCTGAAGATTGAGCAAAGTTGCATGAATAATGTAGCACTGCGGAACTTGCTTCAGTAATCAAAGGACCTAACACCCAATCAAAGGTATAACTACATAAGTGCGGCATGTGATGAGGACTGAAAAAAGAGAATACAAACCCACACTTAATATACAAAATGGAGAAAAAATGTATGGGAGTATGGGACATTTATAGTAAATTCAATTTGCAACCAGATAGTTTCAATAAAAGTTTTCGATCCGGCTTATAATAACGGAGTAATTTTGAATTCTAATTAATGTTTTCCACGATCATGCAATTAAGAATCTGTTCATTTTTCTGTTGACAGGAGCTAAATATTATGGAGTATATTTTGTAAGATACAATTTGTAAGTAACGTATAAAGAACCTGTATTTTGCTCGAGCGGGCAATTAAATAAGACTATTATTGTTCCTGCCAATAGAAAGCATGAACCTTTAATCCTTATTTAATAATGGATATTACCTTGAAAACCAGTAATTCAGATATTTGTACATTAAATTCTTAATGTGTGACTCAGGTTGCTTGGGAGAGTTGTATATCCCCCTTCTTCTATATTTAGCTGTGTTATTTATTCATTAAAATTTCGGTACCTTTATTTTTATCCCCGAATAATGTCTGTTATTCAAGAATGACAGTGTATTTTTTGCATTGAGCTGATTTGACGATGAAATAGGACCATCGGCGTAGAAACGCCGCGGGGGCGGGAAATCTGCTAAGCTTACGAAGACATTGTGTGCCGAACGTTTCATTTATGCCAAGTTTACGTATATTCTAGCGAACTTTATTGTGCACTAGCTAAGGTACCCGGCTTCGCTCGGGAATTCATTTGAGGTATAATGATGATAATAGTTTTTTTATTTGAGGCTTCTCTTATAACCCCCTCCCTCCCGTTTGAACGTAAAAAAATTAATATAGCTTATAATCGTTTAAGAATTAATGCTAATTCACATGCCGAGTTTTGTTATGTTCCGTTCAATCGTGCCAAATACAATTGTCGCCTACGGTTTTAGGTTTCAGTGTATATCTTGTTTATACTTGGTATACGGCAAAAGTGAATATAACAAACGTTACTTTAAATAACAAAATAAACAACTTTTGTTATGTGCATAATTGCCGAAAAACCAATAGGAAACGAAATATCACTATTTTTAATTTCAGGGCTCCCTTACAACCCCCACTCCTGCTCGTCCCTAGAAATAATGCTGATAATAGCTTCTTATCATGAAGGAGTTAGTGCTAATTCACATACGGAGTTGTGTTTAGTTCGGTTGAGTCTTTGGTACCAAATAAATTGTTGATTCCCGTTATAGTTTTTAGCGTATAACTCATTTATACTTCCGTATACGGCAAAAGTGTATATAACAAAAGTTATTCTAAATAACATTAAACAACTTTTGTTATGTTCATATTAGCCGAAAAACCAATAGGAAACGAAATTTCAAGCCTCCCTCATAATCCCCACTCCCGTTGGTCTCAGGTAATATTAATATAGCCGAAAGTCTAAGTTGGGTTAGTAGTAATAAACATACCAAGTTTCATAAAATTCGGTTCAGCCGTTTATGCGTGAAAAGGTAACAAACAAAAAAACAGACACGAAAGAATCAAAATGCAGTTATGGTGTCTATGACATGTGAAACGAAAAGTTATCGTGAAATTTCGAGAAAATAATCAACGTACAGACAGAGGTTACAATCTTATATATATATATATATATATATATATATATATATATATGTGTGTGTGTGTGTGTGTGTGTGTGTGTGTGTGTGTGTGTGTGTGTGTGTGTGTGTGTGTGTGTGTGTGTGTGTGTGTGTGTGTGTGTGTGTGTGTGTGTGTGTGTGTGTGTGTGGGTGTGTGTGTGTGTGTGTGTGTGTGTGTGTGTGTGTGTGTGTGGCTGTTGACAGGTCTGTACAGATCTCTCCTTTCAGCTATCCCTTAAGTTTGTTTCGTACTTGCGGGCCAATGGAATGCAATAAAGTTTACCCTTCAAAGTCATCTTGGACTCTCCTTCAGGTTTATTTTAATTTCTTTACACATCTGCACTTTCTTAGTAATATTTTCATATTATTACACCCGTTTTTAATGGGCCTATATTCGTCGCTGCTTCATCTGATTGTGATCGCACGAGTGGTCACCTAGCGTATCATTTCTTTTACAGCTCCTTAAATATTTTCATAATCCTTAATATTATATTGGAGCTGGTGTACAGTTTGCGTTGATAATTTTCTCGTCGAATGGCCTCTATTTATATGTTTCCAATTTTATTTGTGTCCAACCTGCGCCCTTATGTTTCTGTGTAAATGTTTCAAGCTCTTGTGTATTTTCCTAAGGTGGTAATAGTTATTGATAAATGTTGGCGAAATTGGATTTTATCGAAAGGAACGTGTATTCAAATTTCATACTGGCTAAAGTTACACTTTGTCGTTTGTAAGAATTTTTGCCGGTGTTTTCATTTTATTTACTCCAACAATTCTTGTAAATCTTGCACGCAGCTTGTTTGTTCTGTATCGGTTCGACATCAGTTGCTGAGGTTTCCTATAAATACCTTATTCCAGTGTTTAGTTTTTTCTGTTATTGTGAGATCTGGCAAATTTGAATTCCTGTCTTGTTCCGTTTTCGTTATGTATTTTAAGTTCTATCGTGACTCAGTTTAGGTCTTATAGAATATTTTCTTCATTTTCAGACTTGGTGATGCAAAATGTGTCATATATGAGTGTCAATCGTAACATGATATCTTGTGTTCCATCATGAGCTCAATTTGTAAAACATCATGGCTTTGTAGGAGTATTTCTGTTTCTGATTATCCCTTTTCAAGTCCTTCAGTTATTATTTCATTGTCGAAACGAAGTAATTTTGAGCCAAAACTGTTTTATCAACTATGTAACTCCTTGAATGTCATACAAATGGCTGAGTCTTGCTTTCAGAAACTCTATGGTTCCTGCACGGGGACGGATGGTTAGAGCTACTTGATGTCAAACGAGACGAGACGTATTCTCGCTGTAATTTGTTCTCCATTCTGTTAGTTTACTAGTACCGTTATGTTCTTGATAGTAGAATGTATATTTCAGGTTTATCGTCTCTTTCGATGTCTTAGATGTACTTTTGCAGGGGTGTACTCGATTCATGGTTTAACGGGTATGTTCTGTTCATGTCTTAATATTGCTGTGTTCTTAATATTGGTGATCGCGGATTCGTTTTCATGAAGTTATAATATTTTTCACCATTCTCCATTCATTTCAATAGTTCATATTCTTCAGTTGGGTCTGCTTTTTAGCAGATTTCCCTTAATGGAAATCAGCTATTGAGGTCGTACTCATTACGCGATTTTCGAAATGTTTCTTCAAATGTCCATCGATCCATATATCCATCTCTCTCTCTCTTTCTCTCTCTCTCTCTCTCTCACACACACAAATCTTGTAAAACTATTGACGATTGTTTTTCGTAACTCAAATATTAAGCGAACTTATCGTAATTTCTCGTTTTCAGCCTTCAGTAAACTCCTACTTTTACTCATTGGATGATTTCTCTGAAATATAAAATTTATAATGAGATGAGATCAATAGTGCGTCATATTCGTAAGTGGGAAATAAGCTTAGTTTACGGATACTCTGCATGGCAGACTTTTATTTCTAGTAAGAATGACATCAACTATGGTTGTTTCAAGTGTAGTTTGTCTTATTCAAGTGTATTTTGTGTGTTGTGTTCCAATCCATTCTGCAGTACAGTGGCCCTTTTGTTGTGGGACTAGTGTCGGTGAGATTTCCTATTTTTCTATGAAAATGATTTTGAATTTGTTTTTTGCTTCATTATTCGTCTTCTTATTTGTCAGTCGCTTAATCCGTCTTTCCATTTTTTTGTGCTTACATGCCATTAGTCGTTGTACTTTTTAGAAGATTTCAGTTATGGGAAATCAGCAATTGAGATCGTACTCAGGACGCGATTTTCGATTATATATATATATATATATATATATATATATATATATATATATATATATATATTTGTTTGTTACCGCTCTCGTTGTGGAAATTATTGTTTTATCGTTACCAAACCCGATATATAAGCGTTTCATGCCAAATAAAAGATCAAGTTCGTTATCGGCTAAAATCAAAGGAATAAGGGGGAAGGGGGGGGTTCGAAAATTCAAAATTTCTCCGCTATTGTATGCCGGATCGAAAACGTGTATAGAAATAATCTTATTGTAACTTTAATTGTCTGTAAATGTTGTATACATATTTTCTCTAAGATTAATATTAACCGAGATATTTGAAATTTTTAGTTTTCAGCCTTCAGTAAACCCCAATTCCTACTCGTGTCCTAATAACAATAAGCTGCTATAACATGAGCCTTTTTATTCTGAGCAAAAATTCTAAATGTTGTTGCATGGGAACTTTATTGTGCAAGATACATGCATACAATTAAGTAAATTACGTCCTTAGTTCGAAAATGTTCATTTGATCTATACTATAATCGATATTTAACCGTTTAACACCAAAGATCATATTTGCAAAGATCAGACTATGAATAGTGGGGGTTTAAAGAGAGAGGAATTTGAAAATCCAAAATAAACTATTGAAGCTCTAGAATTGTTGTACTATGTTTTTTTTTCGCAACTCAAATACTAAGCGAGTTTGTTGAGTTTTGTTTTCCTTCAGTAACTTTGTTCCAGCATCCCTCTCCCCTTTTTTCATAGAAATAGAGAATATGAGGTAAGCTGAGATCACGAGTGCCATAGCAGCACGTGAAAAATCTGCTTAATTTACACAGCTCTGCGTGAAGGACATTTCTAGTAAGTTGGATGAAACATAATGGTATTGGTACATATCTGTCGTAAAGATCACTTCTAGATGTAATCTGTAATTTTCTGTATTCAGTGAATTCTAGTAAATTTTACTAAAACGTTTTAGCAGATTTCCCTTAAGGAAATCAGCTATTGAGGTCGTACTCATGATGCGATTTTTAAAAAATTTCTTCAAATGTCCATCAATCCTGCCTAGGAGATGACGAAAATGAGGTCCGTTCAAAATAATATATATATATATATATATATATATATATATATATATATATATATATATATATATGTCTATTAACGCTCTAGCGGCAGCAATTTTGGTTTTATCGTTATCAAACTTGATATTTATTTTTTTTAGGCAAAATGAAAGATTAAGTTGGTTAATGGCGGAAATCGGACGTGTTAGGATTTTCGAAAATTCGAAATATCTCCGTTACTATACGTCGGATCGAAAACTTGCATAACTCCAATATTATTGCAAATTAAATGTACTATAAATATTGTTATATACATTTATTCTCTATTTTGAATATTAACCGAGATATTTTCATTTTTATTAAGTGTATGCGGATAACGGACGAGATGAGATCGGCTAATGTCGTTTGTAGTCGTGAGTTTCCGCCAAAAGCTAGTTCAGCCGCTTCCGTAACTTCTCGGCTCTCGCGAAATTTCTCTATTGTAGAACTTCACGTGGGAAATCTGCTTAGTTTACGTAGCCCCCGCGTAACGGACTTTTTCTATTCTATTATTTCCAAATATATGAGAATATATGCTGCTCTCATTTGTGTGTATGTAAATATGTATACACTATGATTCAAGGCTTAAACGCCTGAAATTATTTCATTTAGAGGTTATGTTGGAGATAGAGCTTAATCCGGATCTCTTGTCATAGAGTCTTTAAAATGAGGAGATCAATTCAGGCTCATGTTCACCAATATATCGTACTATTGAATACCTTTGAGCGTTATTCATATTTCATTATTAGAAGCGAATTATGAATGGAAAGCGTGGAAGGGTGTGATTTGGTGATGACGAGGTGAGGGAAAAGAAGTAAGAGGTATTTCACCTGGGCAAAGTTGTGTTATAACGATAGCCATTGTAGAGTGAAAGGGGGAGAAATCTTGCTGCTGATCTAATCTCGCCTGGTTAGTGCCTTATTTTACCTTTTAAGCCACCGATAACGCTGTTAGATTTTAATGAATTACATAAATAAATAAAACTGCCCAACATTATTCAATTAGTTTTCTCATTATATGCAGAAAGAGTAAGCTTACTGGTTCCCGTTGATCCGCAATTAAAATGTTAAGTCAATGTTCATACAAAATGTAGGATATGTTATTTCATCACTCCAAAACGACGCGTAACATTGTACATCCTTGTACGAAGCAAAGGAAGTATTGTAATCTGGAAAATGTTCAGTTTAAAGATTTCAACGGAATTATCCTTTTTGTCCTTCCCTGAATACATTTTTACTAGTTTTGGAATGGCCATTGCATAACTCTAAACGTCCGTCACGCAGAGGCTGAGATTGTTAAAAAGATTTTCCCACATACCTCACGTATTTGCATTGATTTCAAAAGGTAAATGAGAACAATATTTGGTATTTAGCCTTCAAATAAAGTGCATCATAATATAACAGCTTATTGTTAATATGACATGAGAAGGAGTGGGGGTTTACTTAAGGCCGAAAAATAAAAAAAAGACAATATTTCGGTTAATAATCAAGAGTTCTATACAATTTTTCGATCCAATGCATCATAACGGAGATATTAAGGATTTTCAAAATTCCCGGTCGGACTTCAGCCATTAACAAACTTGATCTTTAGTTTTACATGACACGTTTAAATATCGAGTTTGGCAACGATAAAACAAAAATTGTTTTGAATAAAAAATTTCAAATGTCCATCGATCCTACCCAGGAGATGACGAAAATTATATATATATATATATATATATATATATATATATATATATATATATATATATATATAGTAGTATATATATATTTGTCTGTTAAAGCTCTAGCGGTCGCAATTTTTGTTTTATCGTTGCCAAACTCGATATATATATATAGTGTTTTGAAGGAGCCACATTTTCGCCATCTCGTGGGTTGGATCGATGGACATTTGAGGAAATGTTTCAAAAATCGCGTCATGAGTACGACCTCAATAGTTGATTGCCCTCAAGGGAAATCTGCTAAAAAGATTAGCTGTAGAATGGATGATTTAGGACTGTTGTACTGTCTAGTTGTACATTTCCCATTTCCATCGAAATCAACTAATGATTTGGGGGGGGGGGTAGAAGTGAGAGGAAATAAAAAATTGCAAGTTACAAAAAATTTGTATACAACAATTGCTATTTATCATGAAGAATTTATAAGTTACGTTTTTTGATTGTAAAGAAGATAATGTATATTACTTTCCAATGAAATAATTTTAAACGATGTGCATCAGAACAAGTAGCTTATTTAATTTAAGAAGAGTACAAGGAAGTCATGTTTCGCCAACATCAGATTTTTTTTTATTGAAGCAGAAATTAAATAATAATAATAAAAAAATATTGAAAATGGAGGTCGTATCAATATCCATTACAACAGCTGGTCTTCATGCAGTTTTATTATCAAAACCAGTAAAGTAAAATATAAAACAGAGCGTTTCTTTAGGCTACTTTGTTAGGCAGGTGGAGAATCTGACTTGATCTAGTCTGGCACACCATAACCCCTAGAACATTACGTAAATTCCCAACTTCATAATGAATGTAAAAATACTTTTCCCTTGTAAGATGGTCCAAAGGGGTAATATTTCAGTCATTACTATGTTAGAAAAATTATAAATGCGAAACCTTTTTTTTTTTAAAAAAGTGGTTTAGTTAAAACTTCAAATGAATGAATAAAGGATAGTGGTGTATCTGTAAGTGGGGTATTGGGAGACTCGGGGGATGGGAGGGCTTATGCTAACTTCAGTCTGTATCTAGACATTTGAGAATTTAAAAATTCAGAAACATCTATTTCTGAAAAGCACTCATCAACAAGAGCATTCCAGATGTAAATGTGGAGTTCTTCGGCTAGTTTCCATCCTTGTTCCCAACCTAACTCCAACTCTTAGGCCCCTTATTGAATGCCGAACACTTGTTGTGGGAGCTCTATTACGGCTATAAATATCAGTGTATACTTGCATGCAGAATTACCTTAATTTGAAGTCAACTTGTTACTGTTATGGTAGATGGTCTCCCTTAAAAGAAGGGCATAAAGGCGAGAGTACCATGTCGGAGATCATCCCTAAAGGTGCTAGTTCTCTAATAATAATGATAAAAAAATCTAGGTTCGGTGAGTGCTCCATTATACCTAAACCTACCTGTCATAGCAAGGTTAGCCCACCCCTGCCACTGGCGAACCAAGAACAATCTTTTCAGAGAAATGTAAGGTACAATTTATTTTGCCATGTCTTGTTAATAGCAGTCGGCCCTTTCTTCAACTTTACACTTGCATCAGTACAGCGATGCTATTGTCTTCCAATTCTACTTGATGCCTGACTTCACGAAAACATAAGCCACTTTTATAACCTACCTGATAGTCGGGAAATCTTTGACGAAAGGCTTAGATTATTTTCTTCCACCGAAAGTGTTCAAATTGATGCATTTTGCAATTTGCAGAAACAAATAAAACTCAGATTTCATTGGATACGTTTATTGGTATTATTATTTATGTTCTCATGTTTCAGAAATATTCTTTTGGTATGTGTTACTACACTCAAAGCATTTATTTTGGTTGTTAGGGGTTTGAAGCATATTTTTTTATGTAGTGTTATGATTATCTGTTATACTATTTCTGTAAAACAAGTTTTTTTGTTTTTTTGACAGACAGTATTGTCTGATACACATTTATTGAAGAAAAGTCCGTCACGCAGGGGCTGCGTAAACTAAGAAGCAGCTTTCCCACGTGAAGTTTTGCAATAGAGAAATTTTACGAGAGCCGAGCAGTTAAGGAAACGGCCGACCTAGCTTTTGGCGGGAAACTCACTCATCCATTATCCGCCCAATTTAATAAAAAT